>OX155905.1:16914151-17180320 GCA_944588485.1 Phosphuga atrata
CAGGATTTTTAGTTTTCGACTATTCATATTTGGTTGGCAGTGATGTACTGCACAGAGGTTTTTGTCAGATCATTGCTTAGACGTCTTAAAAGTCTCCAGGTCTTATGGCTGTCTCTTGTCAGATCCAGGTCTTCTATAGTTCTAGCCCATTGATCCCGTTTAGTTTGTCTAATGACGGAAATGAGTCTATTCCCTAGGGCTTCCTAAGGTTGTAGTAAGTTTGGGAGAGCCAACAGAGCTCTTTTGCAAAAGATTCACGCCGAATAGTTTCTGCAGATTTGTCGATCCAACGGGAGCATCGTATCATCTAAGTCCTTCGAAAACTGATCTTGATATTTACTATGCTGAACGCGGTTTGGACCATGCACAGTGTGGCATCGTAATAGCAACGGTAAAAACAGAAGATGTGGGAGAATGGTACTGTTCTGTAAGGGATCCCAACTCAAAATTAACGGATGAATTTACAACAAAGGTAAAACTTAGTATAAAGGAAGAATTATCGAGTTGTAGCTACAACTAATTACCATAAATAAAAGTTTCTAACAAGAAAATAATTTAGTTATGAACTGAACTCAAGTTAATTAATAACCTTATATGAAATATTTACTCCAATCTCTTGTCTAGTCTGATCTATCTAACCTTGTTTGTCTATTCTAGACTTGTTTGTATTGTCTAGTCCCGCATGACTAGTACTGTCTGTATAGTCCTGTCTAACTAGTCTTGTCTGTCTTGTCTTGCCTGTCTAGTCTTGTCTGTCTTTTTTTCCGGAGGAGGGGAATGCATTGTTGCACACCGGATATTGAAACCCGTGTAGTGTGGAGCTCTCTGATCGAGTTCTTCGTGATCAGCATACCCACTAAAACCCATCCTCTGTCTCATCACAATACTCCACCTGGAACTGCGTGAAGATTACTTCAGGTGGGTGGTGGTGTTTGTTCCAATTGTTTCTTTATTCTTCTGTTTGTTGTACTTTACCCGTTTCGATTTCGTCTTTCGTCTTCTGTCGTATTAGTTATATAGTCGTGTGATTAACTATTTTTCGGTCTTTTCGTCACATATCTAGTCGTCCATGTTAACTTCCTTGTGTCTCGTGCGATATTATGATCGCCTTCCATTCTCTCTCCATTTGTTCTTATCCTATCATGATTTCGGTTATGTAAGCTTGTACTGCAATCCCAGTTATGCTCACTTTCTAACATAACTTCCATGATGTTCTTTTATTCTAGTTTTGTACCGCCTAGTGTCTCCGCGAGTCGTGTTCTTTCGTTCTCTGATTCTGTACACATGATAATAGTGTGTTGTGCGTCGTCTGGGATATGACCGCAATAAAAACACTCCGCAGTGCCTCTTTTTTTAAATCGTTCGTGGTATGCGTTGAAGCACCCATGTAGCCTGTGAGCGCCTGTGAGCGCATGTGTAAGGTGGTAACTCATATGTCCGTGTGATCTTTCGTACCATGCTGTTACGTTAGGGATAAGCCTGTGTGTCCACCTTCTGTCTAGTCTTAACTGTCTAGTCTTGACTGTCTAGTCTTGTCTATCTAGTCTTGCCTTTCAAGCTTGTCTGTCTAATCTTGTCTGTCTAGTCACGTCTGTCTACTCTTGTCTGTCTAGTCTTATCTGTCTAGTCCTCCTTTTTTTTGGGAGGAAGGAAAAACCTTTTATAGGCACCGACTAATTTGGTAGTGTGGGACTCCTTCTCTTCCAGAGATAGTTTACCCACTAAAACGACCTACCCTCTGGTTTCACGCCCTAAATAACCTACAGCTTGGCACTGCAATGTTGCATACCTTCAAACTGTGGGCTCCTGATTTACTTGTCTGTTCCGTTACTTTCCTTCTGCCATTCCCTCTCGTCCTTCTCCTTCTGCTGCATGATATCCTTGATAATGGCACCGACATCGCTCCACCTCTCCTCGCTTTCTAGCATCAGCTCTGTTAACGCCCGGGGATATATTGCCCCGCCACTTAACACTTCTAACTTCGCGCTCTATCCTGCACACCTATCGCAGGTGGACAGCGTGTGTTCGGCCGTCTCCGGCTCCGTGTTACAGTGCGGGCAGTTCTCCGCGTTCGTCTTGCCGATTCTTTTTCTAAAACTCTGAAAGCAGCCATGGCCCGTCAGCGCCATTGTCATGTGGTAACTCATCTGACCATGCTTTCTATCCAGCCAGGGCTTGACATCCGGAATCAGCTTGTAGGTCCAATTGCTCTTATCCTTGTCCCATATCTCCTGCCACTTTCGAATGGTTTCCCGCCTTTCCTCTTCTTTGACCGCCCTTGTATCATTCTCCTCCTTGTCAAGCGTGCGCCCCACGATTCTGGCTCTTTCTTCTACCAGTAGCTCCAGGGGAATAAGCCTTGCCAATACCCTCACGGCGTCGGTCCCGACAGTTCTGTAAGCGCTGACTATCCTGATAGCTAGTCTAGTTTTTTCTTTTTTTTTCTTTTTCCTTTGTGCCCTTTTCAGGGCTTCCCTGAGCCTCTTGACTTTAGAGCAGCTGGCCCACACCGGTACCCCATACAAGACGATATTGTTCGCAACGGATGCCAGTATTCTTCTTTTGTTCTCAGACGCCCCTCCGATCCTCGGGAGTATCCTCAAGAGGTTATTCACCCTGCCGTGAGCTTTTGCATATGCCTCCTCAACGTGCCTACCGAAGGTTAGCTTCTCGTCGAAGACAATTCCCACTTATTTTAGGAACTTCTGCGGGCGAAACGTTCTTCCGCCGAGAACGAACTCCACCGGGCCACATCTCTTCCTGACGCACCGCACCGCCTCGGTTTTGTCCGATGCAATAGCCAGCTGATTTGCGTCCATCCAGTCCTGTATAGTGTCTAGGGCGGCGTTCGTTATTTCTTCGAGCTCGTCTTCTCTTCTTGCTTTGACCAGGTCGTCCGCGTAGGCGACGGTTCCCGCACCATCCGGTAAGGTCACATTTAGAACTCCATCATAAATAATGTTCCACAACAGCGGACCTAGCACGGATCCTTGTGGGACCCTGGCTGTAACATCTATCTCGTCCTGCCCCTCCACCAGCAGACGCCTGTCGCTGAAGTAGCTCATGGTCAGGCCTACCAGGTATTCGGGTACGTCCTGCGTTCCAGCTCCTCTACAATGATCCTCCACGGTGCCGAGTTGAAGGCATTCTTAACGTCTATCGTTACCAGTGCTACCAGTTTCCTTGTTTTAAGCGATCTCCTTCGTTCTTCCTCTGCCAGGTTGAAGATGTATCTTGCGGCCGGAACAGTGGACTTTCCCTTCCTGAACCCGTGCTGTATCGCAGAGAGCGCCGCCTTCCCTGTCAATTCGTTGTTGAACCTATTTACCAGGATTCTCTCGAACAACTTGCCGAAATTGTCCAGCTTGCAAATTGGACGGTACGCGTCTGGACTAGTCGGAGGCTTATGTATGAGTACCAATATGGCTGTTTTCCACCTTCTCGGGAAATTTGCGCTCTTTAGCTCCTTGTTCAGTACGTGCAGCACGGTTTCGGGAAAACGCTCGCACACGAGCTTTAAGATCTCCGCTGGTAGACCGTCAGGGCCTGGCGCTTTTTCGGTTTTTACTTTCGCCACTGCCTCTTCAAGTTCCTCGGACGAAATTTCCTGGACGTCGTATTGCCGTGCACGCAACCACACGTTCCTTTCATGCGTCACAAAAAGGCCTTCCACCACCCTTTTCTTGAAGTCATGGTCCAGCTGAAACCGGCTTTTTAAGCTTGTCCGTGACTATTTTGAAGCCAAGCCCCCAAACGTCCCTATCAACGTCTTCGCAAATCACGTCTTCTTCCAAGGCTTCCTTGTCCCGCGCAATGAGTGTTCGTAGCTTTTTCTTTTCGGCCTATAGGCCAGCGCTAACTCGGCGTACTCCATGCTCTGCTTTTTCCTCCCTCTCATCGCTCGCCTTCTTGCCGGGACGCAGGTTCTTCTTTGGTCACCAATTTCGGTCGTCCACCAGTAGGTGCACCTTGTCTCAACCAACTCTCCCTCTACGGTCCTCCGTCTTTGCGCCCCACACCTGAGACATACTATTGAAATCCCCGCCAAAAAGAATTTCTCCGCTCCTTTGAATGATGTCCCCCTGCAGGGCGTCCAGGTAGCCTTCGAACTCGGTCTGCGTGCAGTTAGGTGATACGTAGCAGCTGTAGATTGTAAGGCCCTTTGCTTTCAACCACGTGAATCCCTCGCCCGATCCGTGCTGAGTTTCCCCAAGCTTCGTTGATTTGTCCTTCCTTGCCCCTGATCCATCCTCTTTTCTGGTTTGTTAATTTGTTGTTCGGCTCACTTACCAAGATGACGTCTATCTGCTGATCCCTAGCCGTGGCTTCCAGAAGTTTTGGGCACGGGCGCAGCAGTTCAAGTTTGCTTGCAAGATTTTTAAGTTGAAGCTGAGGCTGAGGACGAGGCCTTGTGGGCGCCGCTTGCAGGACTGTCCGCCGTTTCGGTTTAGTTTGTTTCCTCGCCTTGGACAACGTGTGGCGGAAAAATTCAAATTTGCCACTGTTGGCGCTATGCCCTTCTTTATTGCAGGTTGGATTTTTCGTTGCGGCAGTCTTTAGCTGTGTGCCCTTCCTTCTCGCACGCAAAACACAGCTTCGACCTGTCGGGTCCGTCACAGTTCTTGGCCAGATGGTCGTAGGACCAGCATTTGTGGCAGCGATCAGTTTTAATTCTTCTCTCTAGAGAGCACCTCACTAGTCCTACTTTTAGGTGTGGCTCTTCCAGCAATTTGTCCGCCTCCTCCTTGCTTACCACAAGCGTAGCAGCTTGGGTATGATTTGCGTTAGGTCTTAAGTCGCTTAACTTTATCGTTTTGTTATGTACGTCCCCAATTTTATCTCTAACCGCTGTTAGAACCTCTTCAGCTGTTTCGTCCAGGCCTCGTATGTGTGAAGTTTCGGTCTCTGCTCTTTCACCGGCCTTACTTTAGTACCATCGTGGAATGCATCTGTGAGAGCTTTCCCCAGTTCCTCTATCGCTTTTACGTCTAGGTCTGCGGTGATTAGGACGTTACCTTCCCTTGAGCTTCTTATCGACCGTATGGCCTCCTTCGCATTACTTCCGGCTATGATACGCTTAACGTCCCTTAGCGTACTTCAGAAGTCTCTGTTCTTGTTTTCTACGATGAGGGCTTCGGTGTTCCTCGGTTTCGGTTTTTTGCCTGTGTTTGCCTCTTTAGCCTTGCTTCTTTTTGGCTCTGACGTTTCTCTCGTGAGAGTTTGTTGAGTTATGTAGATTCTAACTTTTTGGTCCGCTTTGTGGAAAATGCCCTCGACCATTTTCCTTAATCGTTGGGGGCACTTTAATCTTTTTAATTTTTTGCCAGAGGTCCTCGTCTGTACCGTCGTGCACAACTTTGATTACTTTTCTGTTTCCTCTTTGCTCCTCTAGCCCTTTAGATTTAATGCTGGTGGTTTGTTCCAGTACTTCGAAGTCCCCTTCGGCTTCTAAGAGTTCCGGGAACCTTTGTAGCAACTGCTCTTGGATGCTCTTCTCCATTTTTTATCTTCAGGTTCTAAGAGCACTACTTTTACAACGCTGTCACTTGACTCCAATGGGTTTCCAACATGTAGTTCAGTGTTTACGTATGCTTCTTCAGTCCCGTTATTTTTTCTACTACTTTCCACTCGTTTAAGGTGGCTATTTGTGGCAAAGAAGACAGTGTATTTCCTTGGTATTCCGGGTTATCCTTTGCCAGGGCCTCCTCGAGGTCCCTGATCCGTCTCTCAGTCGTTTTGATGCGGTCCTTGTACTCTACCCGTAACTCCTTCAGTAGCACTTCGACGTCTGCTCCCTCCGTACTAGTTTGTGTGCTGACTGTACTTGCTCCCTTGTGTTCAAGGTATTTTTCTTCTACCTCAATGTCGACGTCGTATGTGGGAACCTTGATTTTTTCCCAACGGTGGGATTCAAACCACTCCCGTGTCGAATCCTTGTTTATCTTCTCTATTTGCCGTCTCAGCTTCTCTGTCGCAGTCTTAATTTCCCTTTTTGTATTTGGGTTGTCCTCGACTAGCTTTGTAAGCTGCGTTGTGTACAGGGTCATTGCCTGTACTGACTCAATAATGTTGAAGGCAGTAGGGCACTCCTTTCTTTTGATAGGTTCGATGAAGTCCCTGTCCGTGGCTTCAATTGACGTGTCCGACACTTTACGTTTTTTCAACATCAATTCATTTAGAGAGCTGCACCTCTGTCTTCCACCTGTGGTGCTTATTCTGCTGTGCGGCAAACGTGAGGCATCCGCCCCTACCGTGCCGAAAACCTTGCTTGTTCGTGTCTTGTGGCAGCCCGCTGTTGTACGAGCGTCCGTCCATTGTCGATTGTTTGCTCAGATAAACTCAGGGTGGGATTGTGGACCGCTGGTCCTACCCACCTGGGGTATTGTGTTATATACATTCGACATTTTATATTTTATAAGGCTAACTCAACTAGACCCGCGCCACTGAGTCTAGGGAACTTTTTTTGTTGAAGAGGTTTTTCCCCTCTGTGCTGTGGATTAACTTCCTCACCTGACCTTTGACCTTACCAGCAAGGGTGGCCCTACCAGGAGTATAAGCTCCCGCTGGCATCGCTCTTAGGATCCTTGGAAGTACTGAGCCCTCTCACTGCGGCAAAGTGTTAATCCCCGAGAGGGAAATCCGCGGTGGTGTAGTTGACAACATACCCGCCTTTCAATGCGGGAGACCCGGGTTCGAATCCTGGTAAGGGAGACAACAACTAGGGCGGTCAGGGGCCAATCCTGAATGAATGCAAAATATGCGATACCAGGGTGGCGCATACTAAAAGCCAAGGTGAAATATAGGGAGTTTAGTTGAGATCTTCCCCGAACCACTTTTTAAATTTTTTTTAGTCTTATCTGTCTAGTCTTGTCTTTTTTCTTATGGGGACGTGGCAAGCACTTGTCAAGTGGCCCCCTTGCAATTCACGAACATCCCGGTACCGCTTTTCGCATGTCGTCAGGATGCCGTTGTCTTTGTTATGTCAAGCATTTGTTGCCTGACATCCCCCATTTCACATCATGTGTTTAGGGGTTCAGGCATTTTCTTAGTTAGGTTAGTTCCTTTTGTCTATCTAGTCTTGTCCATCTAGTCTGTCTAATCTATCTAGTCTGCTTAGTCTGCCTAGTCAATCTAGTCTTGTCTGTCGAGTAGTGTCTGTCTAGTTTTGTCTGTCCAGTCTTGTCTATCTTGGACCCCAAAGAAGATACGTGGAAGTCAATCACTAAAATTAGGAGTACAAAAAAGGGAGAACTACTGTTCCAAGTCAAGGAAGGCAAGGCAAATGAGTTGAAAGAAGAGCTGACTAAAAAATGCCCCTCCACCGAAATTCGAGTGAAATCTAACGACACTATTATGCACATAAAAGATCTAGATGCACTCACAACATCGGAAGAAGTGATAGAAGCGGTCAAACTGGAATTAGGAGATCCAACGATACCGGTTATGGTGACAAATATGAGACCCTCCTATGGAGAAAACCAAGTGGCAACAATTTCACTCGCAAGAGAGCAAGCCTCTAAGCTTGTAGAAAATGGCAAAATTAGAATAGGTTTCGTAGAATGCCGAGTAATTGAGAGAATTCAATTAGTCAAATGCCGCAAATGTTGGATAACAGGGCATACAGAAGGAGAATGTAAAGGTCCAAATGGACAACATCTGTGCTTTAGGTGCGGCCAGGAAGGTCACGCTGCAAAAGACTGCAAAGGAGAAGTTTTCTGCCCAATCTGCCAGCAAACAGGTCACAGAGCGGATTCAGGCGCGTGCCCGGTATTCCAAAAGGCGTTGTCGGAGGCAAGACGCAAAAATAAACTGCCAAGATGGCGATAAACATTATACAAGTAAACGGGATGCGTAGCCGTGCTGCGCATGACCTTCTGATTGCCACAATGCGGGAAATGGAAATTGATACCGCAATTCTAAGTGAACCCAACAAAAAGTCATTGAAGGGAGAATGGTACACTGACGATGAGAAGAACGTGGCAATCATTCTGGACAATACAAACCTACAAGTGCTAAATTTTGGTAAAGGACCTGGTTTCGTCTGGGTCGAGCTCCAAGAAGTGTTCATTTATAGCTGCTATCTGCCACCAAATGACAGCCAGCGACAGCTTGAGGCATCACTCACAGCGCTCAGTCAAGACTTAAAGATACAAAGAAAGCCTAAAGTGGTTGCAGGGGATTTTAATGCAAAGTCCCCTTACTGGGGATGCCCGGCAATGGACAAACGCGGCGATCTGGTGATGGATTGGGTAGCTGAACTGGATCTGTACGTGGCAAATGAAGGATCTGCACCCACTTTTGAGCGTGGAAGTAGTTCTTCTATCCTGGACGTTACCTTCACTACCGGAGAACTCGTGGGAAAAATTATAAACTGGCAAGTCCTAAACAGGGAAAGTTTGAGCGACCACAGATATCTGTACTACCAGATACAAAAAAGATATCCTGATCCCCTGCCCAAATATAAAGTCTACAAGGGATGGTATACCAAAAACATAAAAGTAGAGGAATTTTCTAACAGATTTGAAGAGGAAATTGGAAAAACAAACGAATGTACACCGGAAAGACTCATATTAAGCCTACAAAAAACCTGCGATGCTATCCTCAGACCAAAAAAGAAAAAGGGGAAAAGAAAACAGGTATATTGGTGGAATAAGAACATTGCCAAACTTAGGGCTACCTGCATTTCAACAAGACGAACTTACCAGCGAAAGAGAAAAATAATGGGAGACAAAGATGCAGTATATAGAAACGCCTACGCTGCCGCAAAAAAAGAACTGCGAATAGAAATTAGCAGGGCAAAATAGACGAAAATGTCTGGGGGGATGCTTATGCAATTGTCACCAGGGAGCTAAAACTGAGGCATCCGAATGTCCATTTAACAATGGAGAAGGCTTTGGAAGTTATAGAGGTGCTATTCCCAGCACACGAGCAACTGCCGTGGAAACTACCAGCAGTTAAAGAAATACCCGAATTCACAGCAGAAGAACTAAATAGGGCCAGCAAACGCCTCAAAAATGGTAGAGCGCCAGGACTAGATAACCTCCCACCAGAAGCCATAAAAATTGCTGAAAACTTTGAACAAAATTATGGCAGACGGCAAATTTCCAGAATGTTGGAGAAAGGCAAAGCTGGTTCTACTTAGAAAAGGCAATAAACCCACAGACCTACCAACCTCATTCCATCCAATATGCTTACTTGATGTAACAGGGAAACTACTGGAACAGCTACTGCTCTCAAGACTAAAGGAAGAACTCAAAAAACGCAAAAATCTTTCAGATAGGCAGTATGGGTTTCGAGAGGGACGGTCTACCGTGGATGCTGTTTTGAGGGTCCTAGAAGCCAACAAAAAACTTTCAGCTGGCACACAGAGAACAAAGAAGATGAGCGCGCTCATAACATTAGATGTTCAAAATGCCTTCAATTCGGCAGCCTGGAGAGATATTATGACAGAGCCTCAAGAAAGGAAAATTTCCCCGTACATCTTGCGTCTTATTGGCAGCTACCTGTCTAATAGAAAAATAATAATAGAAACAGGCGGAGAATCCGCAGAATGCGAGGTAACCAGTGGTGTGCCGCAGGGTTCCGTTATGGGCCCTACGCTTTGGAACATCTTATATGATGGCGTACTAAGGCTAAGACTACCCTACGGCATAGAGATTGTTGGCTTCGCTGATGACTTAGCCATTGTGGCAACCGGAAGGACAGAGAACGAGTTGATGGATAGGGCTAATATGGCCATCAAAATTGTGGGCAACTGGCTGGAGGACAAAAGGCTTAAATTGGCAGCGGAGAAAACAGAAGCTGTTCTTCTTACGGGCCAAAGGAAGATAGGACCCATAAAATTTAAAGTGAAAGGAGAGACAATAATCCCTAAAGAATATATAAAATATCTAGGGATAATTATTGACAGGCAACTATCCTTCAAAGAACACATCAAACAGGTGACGACTAAAGCTGCTAAAATAACCAAGGCCTTAGAAAAATTAATGCCTAAGGTAGGTGGTCCAAAAAGCAGCAAAAGAAGAATGCTTGCTGGCGTAGTTCACTCTAACATCTTGTATGGCACCCCGGTGTGGGCTAACGCCATAGAAAAATCTAACATAAAGAAAATGCTAACTTCACTCCAGCGCAAAATAGCAATAAGAGTCTGCAGAGCGTATAGGACGACATCAAGAGATGCTGTACTTGTGATAGCTGGTATCCCGCCAATAGAGTGCACCATTGAAGAAAGAGTGCTGCTTCATAAAGCAAGAAACGATCTAACAGTGACAAACAAGAAGGAAAGAAGAAAAAACGCTAGGGCGCAAACGTTTCAAAAATGGCAACGAATGTGGAGCAACGCTAAATTCGGGTCGTGGACTAGGCTTCTTATCCCACAGATAGAACCATGGTCTACAAGGCAACACGGGGAGGTTAGCTATTATATAACCCAGGCACTCAGCGGCCATGGCTCTTTTAAAGAATACACCTGCCACATCGGCAGCACAGCAGACAATCTGTGCATATACTGTGGCTGCACAGATAGTGTCCAGCACACTATTTTTGAGTGCGACCGATGGTCCCCAGAGAGAGATATATGGATAAACCAGACACGATCCGAACTAAAAGTGACAACATTAGTTGATATAATGCTTAGATCGTCTACCGACTGGGCGTACTCCAAAGAGATGTTACAAAACATAATCAGCGGTAAAGAGAAGGACGAAAGAACGAAACAAGACATAGATAGAAATAAATTCTGAACCCCTAAACACTGATGTGAATGGGGGATGTAGGAATGGACAAGTAATTTAAGTACAGCGACATCTTGAGGAAATGTTTATAGCGGTACCAAGATGCTCGTGATTCAGGGGGGCCACTTGACAAGTTAACGTCTATCGTGCTTGCTACGTCCCCACCAAAAAAAAAAAAAAAAAAAAAGTTGTCTATCTAGTCGTATCTGTCTAATCCTGTCTGTCTAGTCTTGTCGGTCTAGTTCTGTCTGTCTAGCTTTGTCTGACTAGCCTTGTCTGTGCAATCTTGTCTGTCTAGTTTTATCTGTCTAGTCTTATCTGCCTTGTCTAATCTGGTCTATCTATCAGTCTACCTATTTTCTGATAAATTCTTGCGTTATCAAACTATAATAGCACGAAATCATTTGATGGAGATAATTTCAATCAAATTTCAAGATTGTATATAATTCAATATTTTATACAAAACTCGAGAAATAAGTTTCCACATTCAGATATAAAATGATTTGATTGAGTTAAACTTCTCAAATTTTCAAGAAATACTTCAATATTTAAATAACTGTGAGAATATTAAAATGAGATATTTGATAGCTCTCAATCTCTTAATCCATCTACCGTATATAGGTGAGTCTGATCCATTTATTATAATACCTTTAAAATTCACGTTTTATTTCAAGAATCCAAGGGCAATTTACTTCTATCCGCTCCAAATGGCAAACTCCATATTCAACATTCCGTCAATCAACCTTTTATAAATTACGTTGTTTTCGATCAAAACGAAATTGTTACAAAATGCGTATTCGAATACGAATTTGACAATGGTACAAAAAACCACTTAATAATGGATGTCTCGAACACACACGTAGTATTAGTAAGTATATATAGACTAGATTATGACTAGTGTTTGCAAGCTCTCAATACAAGAAATATTAAAGACAGGATTAACAAGAGAAGACTTGACAAACAAGACTAGATAAAGATGACAAGGCCATAGCTATACAAACTTTACATGAAGGAAACCATCACGCATTTTAATACCGCCGTACGTCAAAGATGAGATACTTTTAATACCACCGTGCCTCAAAGGTGGGACTCTTTTAATACCGCCGTGCCTCACAGAGTTAAATAGAGAGACAATGTTTATTATTATAATGAGAGTTGTTCGATGGAAGCTTCGATTTTCGAGTCTCTAACAGTTCATTACATGTCAATCAAATCCTTAACGCATTGTTTATAGAAAGTCTATTTCAGGATGATTTCCACTTCAAAAAAAGATTGTCCAATATAGGCCGCGGATTGTGCGGAGTAAAATTTTCCTCTTTGACAACGGGCGATCCCCTGTATTACAGATTAGCCGTGACGACCAAGGGCGAAGTTAAAGCCGTCACCTACCAGTTTGAGATAGGATTTTACGGTATAAAATCATATATAAAACGTTTGTGTTCCACGGGAATGTATACTATTTGTTAGCTTCCTTGCATTGCATCCCTAGTGAAAATAAATGTCATTGAAGTGTTAGACAGTCTTTTAGAACGCGGAAAATTGGTCAATGATGTTTCACTGAATTGATTTTTGGAGTAGAGTCGGAGAAGTGTTGAATCGAAGTATCAGTGAAGTATCGTTGAACTGTTTTAATGTGAAGTGTCAAAGAAGTGTAGAATTTTATGCCGCCCGACACTTCGTTTGCCTAGCAAACACTTAGTTGCACTTCGGTGACACTATGACGACACTTCATTTCCAACCGGGATCCGACCTAGATCAAGTTCATTCAGGTCTCGAACAATTTTGATTCCTCGAATATCGTTCCACGCCTTTCAAATATTAATTTTGCAAAATCCCCTAAATCAAAGATGTATACTTTCCCTTTGAACACCCGTTATTATAGATTTTTATAAATGTCTGTTTAGAAGTGGCAGTTTCCAATGACAAGACTTACACCGGAAATCTTGGAGACACCTTGGTCATTAATTGCTATCGTTCCGATTGTGCATTATATAACCCAGATGGGAATATAGTGAAGGAATCAGATAGCTGTGTCCATACAATCCTTTATATGACAATGAGTGACGTTGGGGCTTGGCGCTGTGTTACTGGAAATCATAGCATGGAAAGCATTGAGAACGTTTTAAACGTTAAATTGGATGGTAAATATTTTAATCACGAGTAAAGTGAGCAACTAAAATCATTTGGTCACTTTAAACTCACATTATAAGCCTAGAAAATTTTTGTGAATACAAAATGTTTCCACAAATTTTGAAAGATTGCAGATTTGGATTTGTGATTATTGTGATTTGTTTGGATTTGGAGTTACCACCAGGCTTGTTAACTCTTAGAGGCACGAAATTTTATAGTTATTTTAAATATTCCACCATGCATATTTACGCAAAGGTGGGACACTTTTATTACCGCCGTGGTTTATAATGCTCTAAAGCATTATCAAAGATTTATATAGGCAAAGTTGCATTATAATGAAAGTTTGTTGAATGGAAGCTTGAATTATCGAGCTTCTACTGTACTAACAGTTCATTACATATTAATCATATCCTTCTCACATTAGATAAACTGAAAATTGAGTCCTGGTACAAAGAGGAAGGTGGTTATGGAGCAGTAGGATGTAAACTTACAAATGTTAGAAATTTACCAGTGATTGAAGCATGTCAGATAATATCTCCAACGAATCAAGTTTATGCTGTAGCCGAGTCTTTGCTTACGGATCAATACACTTCAATTGGAACAAACCTGAAAAATTACATTTGTCAATTAGAGGCAGGTTTTTTTGAAATTTTAATGAAAGATGAAGTTTTGTCTAGAACTGGGATGGTTTTAGTTTCCATTGCCGGCGCTTTCTCACGAAAAAGGTATTTGGAAGTGCAGAATGGATTCATACGGGGCTTCCATTAAAGTCAAAACCGATTCACGTGAGTATTCGTCTTTAAAAGAACAAATGGGATTTGGTTATACGATTGATTGATAAGTAAGGTCTTATCGCCTGCTTATGTAAATTACATAAATTACTTCAAGTGATTTGGAACTTTTAATTTCGCAGTTCCCGATGACTACAAAAAGCCCTTGAAACAAGTGATTCAACTCGGGGAAAAATTGGAGATTTCTTGCGAGGTTCCCTATTCCACTGAAAACTGTGTCATTACATCTCCCGACGGCACCATCCATTATCCCGACAGTTTACCGAAACTAACTCAAGGCATTTGCTCGAAACTCTTCCAGAAAAGTACAATTGCCCACACTGGACACTGGACCTGTCACATTTCACATCCAGAAAATAGCCAAGACGAACAACTAACAATAGAAGTAAGAATATTAAAAATGTTGTGTGCAATCAATATAAAAGACAACATATAAGACCAAAGAAGACAGACAGGACCAGATAAGACCAGACAAGACCCGATAAGACTAGACAAGATCTGATAAGACCAGACAAAACCAGACCAGACCCGATAAGACCAGACAAGATCAGACAAAATCAGGCAAGACCACAAAAGACCAGACAAGACCGGACACGACCAGACAAAACCAGACACGGTCAGATACGATCAGACAAGAACAAAATGGAGCAGACAAGACCAGATAATAGCAGACAAGACCAGACCAGACTAGACTAGACCAGACAAGACCAGTCCATTCCAGTTCAGACCAGATCAAATCAGATCACACAGGACCAGACAAAGCTAGATAAGGCCAGAGAAGGTCAGACAATACCATACATGTCCAGACAAGACCTAATAGGACCAGACAAGATAAGACGAGCCATTATCCTATTTGATTATTTTTTGTCTTCTTTCAACATGCCTGGTCTCATCTATTCCCATCAGGTTTGTTGTTGTCCTGTCATGATTGGTCTTGCAATAGAGAAGACATGGATTTATGAGCTAAGATTAGATGTGATCAGTTAAAGTCAGACGAGATTAGACATATCTAGCAAGACCAGATAAGACTAGGTAAGACAAACAAGGCTAGAATAGACCATAGATGACAAAAACCTCACCTAATCCAAGCCACCGAGAGCCAGAGAAGATCAGGCACGGCTAGATAAGACCAGGTATGACGATACAAGACCAGACAAGCCTAAACAAGACCAGACAATACTAAAGAAGACCAGACAAGACTAAAAAAGACCAGACAAAACCACACATTACCAGCCATGAGCAGACAGGACCAGACTAGATCAGACAAAACCTGATCAAACCAGGCAGACTAAGTAATCACATTAAATGTTATACACTGTTATGCGTCTATAACTAATTTAGCTACACAGGTATCAGACATATAATGACATAAACCGACATTAGCCATATTTGGCTTTGAGCATTATAAACCTCTGCTGCCTTAAGATACTTTAATTCTTTATTTGTTATTGTTATTAAGGTTTCATCGGTA
This sequence comes from Phosphuga atrata, assembly GCA_944588485.1. Taxonomy (NCBI): domain Eukaryota; kingdom Metazoa; phylum Arthropoda; class Insecta; order Coleoptera; family Silphidae; genus Phosphuga; species Phosphuga atrata. The sequence goes on from OX155905.1 coordinate 16,929,277, forward strand.
TCTTCATTAGAAGCAATAGCCAAGGAAGTTGAAATATCGGCAGGGGATTCGGCGCGATTAATGTTTAAGAGCGCGGCGCCGATAAGTTCGTGTCGTTTTGTCGATCCATCCGGTGGAAGTTACCACTTAGATCCGACGAAGTTGGACGCGGATGTGGGATATTCCGGCCGTGGTCTAGTTTTCGGAGATTGTGGCATAAGCATTGCGAGCGTTGGGAAGGAGCAAGAAGGGGCGTGGTCTTGCTACGTCAGGGAGGCTGCAGAGAGAGATAAACCTGAAATGCACGCCCAGACTAATGTTATTGTTTATGGAGGAACGATAGGTAACAATCTGGTTTCTTTAAATTAAGTGTTTCCTAAACTTCAACATACAAACTGGTTAATTGTCATTTCGATTGACTGGGTCTGTTATATCCCAAATGATCTTCAAGACAAACAAAATATATTCAGAAAAATTACAAGATTGTTATTTTGATCGATTTCTGGGAAATATATTCTAAATTGTTTCTATTATTATTTTATTATATTTTTATTACGAGTAAATTCTATACATTATATGTAGTGCTCTGGACGCCAGTAATGTTTGCTACGCTACTCATTGACTCCTATATTAAATGTAGGCTTTTCTGGACTATGTGTTTCTGGAGGGAAAGGGGGCGCCAAGAAAATGTCGTGCCCTGGACGCCAGTAATGTTCACTGACTCATTGACATTAATTATAGGCTTCTCTTGAATAATAATACTAATACGTGTGCCAAGGAGCAACAGAAGATATTCCATGCCCTCCCGAATATATTAGCTAGCGTGTAGGGTTGATTTTGATCAGTCTTTATCAGTTTTTTTAAAACTATTAATATATACCTTTTATTCTAACAGAAAATGTATCATTGGGTTATTCTGTGGGAATTCCAATTGGTGTTGGAGGAGCGTTGTTGATTTTATTAGGATTTGTGGTGCATCGATCGTATAAACGACGTTCAATGAGAAGAAATGAAGCGGTAATAAGAAGCAACAGAGAAATCCAGGCACTGAATGAGCAGCAACGCATTACAAATGGCACATTTCAAGATACTTTTGGTGCTATCTAAATATTTGCTAATATAAGCAAATTTTGAGATTGTTGTTATATTAGAAATGAGTGGCAAATAATAAAAATTATTATTAATAGAAATAATTAGTAAAGTATATTTTTATTGCAACCAACTGTATCATTTCCTTCCCGCGTTATTTTTAAAAAAACGTTCAGTAATGATTGTCACAGACACAGGTGAATACCAAGGAGATCTACAGATTTCTCTTAGAACCTACAATTTTGAGGTGCTTGCCACATTTTAGAATATAAAATGGGTATTTAAATATCTACCAGCTAAGTCTGGGACTACAAGGTAGTTTTGTCTAGTCTTGCCCAGTTTTATTCAGTCTTGCTCAGTTTTGTCCAGTCATGTTCAGTCAGGGGCGCGTTTACATTACTTGTGTCCCTAGGCGCAAGGTGACTATGTGGCCCTTGTCTAGGGAGTCCTAATTCTCAATATGCGAAATTATAGTTTCGTTATTAGTTATTCAAAAATAACAATTAAGTACGTAAGAGTAGTTTACGATACGTGTATCAAAGTTGTAATAACGTGTATACAAAGTTTTACCGACAATATAAATTAATAATTTACTTACATTTATAAAAAAAGGAATAATTTGATAAATGTCAAGCATGACTTTCAATAAATTAATCAATGAAACTTAAACATTTCTATAGCGAATTGTTATGATTTTTTTCGTCTGTAATGGACTCATAACAGCACTCATATGCGTGCGGTTATGGCTCGCCGAGTGCTGTTATGAGGTAATTTTTTTAAGGTTTGCACTGAAATTCAGTGTCAAATTTTCGCCGAGATAGTTTTGAGGTTATGTCATGTGTGGAAATCGCGAATACACAAATTAATTAATCAATGTAGAAAAAAGTTATTATGAATTATGTGCAACTTGGTTAGTTTTTTAATTCATTAAGGTCGAGTGATAACGGGGCAATTGTGTTAGTCTCTTCCCAAAACTTGCAACAATTCATTCCAATAGCGCCATATTTGTCAATTGGTGTGTTCCTATTACCCGTCATAGACATACCCGTCTACACCCTCACCACTTTAATTCGTGTATGCAGAACTTTTGCCACAATTCGTTGCAGATCTTCGCTGATGAACGTTGCTTTCTTTGATAACGAGTGGAAGGTTTTATACATCTAGTGCCATAAAACCATTATCTGAACGGGTGAACTATTATTTAGAAGAATTATTTAGTGGGGCTAGGTTAAAAACTATAAAGTATAAGATGATATGTTCAGTTTATCAGAATTTAAATATTTTTCTATTTTTGGGGCTGTGTCTTATTTGCCCCTGAAAATATTATAATGGTGCAAATGTGTTATACCAGTGCTCCGCAACCTTTTATCTTCCACTGCACACTAACGTATTTTCAAAAATTCCGCGGCACACCACAAGTAAAGGCTTTAAAAATACAACAAATACAGTAATACATCGACTTACGCTACCCCGACTTACGCTAACTCGGAGTTACGCGATTTCAAATCTCGTCGATTCGTCTTTTGTTTGAGCGTCACACAACTTTTGATTATCGATTATAGACTTACTGCCCCCACACTATTGGGAACTGACATAGTGGCGTGGCTAAAAATACATGTGTTAAAACGTAACTGTATTATATTTCAACTACACTGAATTTTAGAAAAGGACTCCAACGAAGAACTCATTTCTTCCACAAAACGAGTAATAAAGAAATTATTAGCATGCTATGAGTAAATTTTGCGGGAGAAAAAAAATCTTTGAGTCGTCAAACTACTTTGTTAGATTTTATGAAGCCTTCTATATCAAAATAACTTCGGTAGGCAATTTTATATTTGTATAATCTTAAATTTTATTAAACATTTTTTGTCTAAATTATTATTTTCTTTCGCTTCCGGCCCCAATTAAAAATAATTTATAGGTATTTATTTGCGAAATTATAACCCGACTTACGCGAATTCGAGTTACCCGGTTAGCGCTCAGTCCGACCTATCGCGTAAGTTGTATCTCTTTCTGCCAAAGTTCAAGCTTATTTTTAAAGCCCACTAACTTGTCGGAACACGTCAGATTATTTTCGGTTCGACCTTGGGTTTGTTTTATCCAGTTCGTTCAGGTGCTCAAAGATATCTGCCATGTACGCCAGTTTGGACATCCAGTAATTATCATCAAAAAGTTGATAAAGTTCGGGCATATCTTGTTTTAACAAAAACTCGCGAACCTCGTTGCGAAGCTCAATCTAGCCAAAATTTTTCCACGGGATAGCCAACGTACCTCGGTCTAAAACAATAAGGTTTCATAATCCGATCCCATTTCTTCACATATTATTTTAAAAATTCGCGAATTTAAGGCTCTTGTTTTAATAATGTTTATGATAGTAATGCATTGATTCATCGTTTTCAATAGATCGTTGGCAAGTTTTTGGTCATTAATGCTTCGCGATGTATGCAACAGTGTGTAATTTCTATATTTGGATTTTGCCGTTTTACGCATGAAATAAAACCTTTTTTCTTGCCCATCATTGCTGCAGCACCATCCGTGCAAATACTAATACAATTACTCCATGACATATCATAAGTTTTAAAAAAATCATCTGTTGCTTTGAAAATTTCCTCGCCGGTAGTTCGCTCTGGAAGCTCGTTGCAAAATAAATAGTTTTGTATTATGGTGCCCTCGTCAACGAAACGTACAATAGCTATGAGTTGTGCTCGGTTTTTAATATCAGTCGATTGATCAATTTGTAGTGCAAACTTCTGGGCCGTTTTTAGTTTTGCAATTAGTATTCCTAAAATATCGTTCGACATGGATTTAACAATTTCTATGCATGCTGGTTTAATGAGTGTTTCACCAATAGTATGTGGTTTTTTCTGACGTGCAATTAATCTTGCAACATGGTAACTAGCTTCTAAGGCGTTATCAGAAACTGTGACTAACGATAACTGTGATTGCTTTTGTTTTCGCCTTTGATCGAACAGTCTAAGAAAAAATGATTTGTCCTTCTTAACGTAACTAGGATGGTTTGAATTTAAATGGCGAAGCAGTTTACTGGGTACCATTGCTTCGTTAGATAGTATTTCTCCGCAAATGATACATTCTGGTTTGGGTGGCGTTTCTTTATCACAACACGAAAATCCATATCGAATGTAGTCTTCGTTATACTTTCTTTCCCACATCTTCTGTTCTTTTTACAGCACCACTTGTGCTTGGTTCATTTTGGTTTGTCGGTGAATTCGAAAATCTTTTTAAAAACTTGTCCATTTTTTTAGAGGTATAACAACAAAATAACCTAAACATGAGGTATTTGATCCGAGTTCTTCTCGTTCGGATGCAGACTGACTAACATGATCATCAGTTCGGTAGATAGAACAAAATACGTCGAGACTCAGACACAAAGTGCCGACGCTCGAGCCACGCCCTCCGTAATTTGCCCTACGTGCAACAGCGAAATATGGGTTTATACTAGAGTTTCCGATCTCGATTCGATTTTATTATACGTCGATCTCTTAAAGCCCAATTTTTGTCAGCCAGATCGATCTTAAAATCGCCACGAAATGAAGAGATCGAAAATCGATCACTACTAGTACAATTATAACGATTCATTTTAATATTTCTAACCTACGACAGAATTTTGTTAAGTCGAGAACGATTTGTGTTTTTGAAATCTTTAGAAGATTGGGATAATAATTAATATTAGCTCAAAGCTATGCTTAAATAAAAAATAACATATTGGCGAAACACTCAGTTGGAACGACTTAAATGTTTTATTATCGATACGCAAGATTATAAATTTGACTTACCCGAAATAAATGCACTAGTGCCGATTATTTAATAAGAAAATGCTTAGAAAAGCATAACAGCAAGCTGCTTTACTAATGTAATAATAATATCACATTAAAGCACGTACATCTGTAGGCATAAGTACGCAAATTAACATTCACAGTACTATATGTACAATCTACATTTTTTGTTTAACTAAGTACATGTTTTTGTTTTGTATATAATTTCGACTCTGAGAAATTACATATTGGCATTTTTACATATTAATTATTCTTGAGAAAACGGCGGCACAGCTAAGATCACCTCGCGGCACAGTAGTGTGCCGCGGCACAGCGGTTGCGGAGCACTGTGTTATACAATGACCAGGAAATTGTCACTTTTGCCCCTTAACTTTAACAACGTTATTATTTTTCTAGTTGTTTCAGAAATTATTGCCTTTATTTCTTTTTTAAAAATCGTTCTTTATTTTGCTTTTGCGTTAGAAATTTAAAAAGTTTGTAACTTTTATACACTTCCAGATTTTCTTATAAATAACAAACCAAAATGCACTGTTTTGTCTAAATTTGATGTCCGTTGGAGTTATTTTATGTAGCAATTACATATACCAATATATATATATATATACTTCATTATCACATTTGTTCCAAATCTAGGGGCAAATGTGATATATCGGCCATATTAAAAAATAAATAAATCTTAAAAAAAAATAATCTGCTAATTGGTAACAATGCTATAAAACTTTTTATAATTTCTTGTTAATAAGTTTATAATTTTGGAACAATACAAAGTTCACCTATTTAAAAACTATATCGGATTTACTCCACTCCACCACATATTTAATAAAATTTCCGATTGTATTCTTTACCTACAATCACAGTGTAATATAACAAATTGCGACATTGACACGAGTTAGGTAATGAAATACTTTACCGCATTGACAGCGAATGGATATAACCATAGGTGGGCATTAACTCGTCAATCGTTAATTAACGAAGTTAACAAAATTCTTAACTGATTAACTTTTAAGTTAAACCAAGAAAATGTTAACGCTCTTGTTAACTTCCGTTAAATTGAACCGTTAACTTTCCGTTACATTGGTTGTGTTGACATTTTCTGACATTTTTTTGTTTGAATTGCGCACCACGCGGGCATACCAGCGCGGCCCGCCGCAACAGCAACAGCTCAAAAGAGCAAAAATCCAGAGCCGAGAAACTACAAAGCCGAAAAAAATAAAGCGACCCCGTTGATTATTTGCTCTGTGCGAGTGAATACGACAAGTTATTTTAACCTCACTTTTTTAGCGTTAGCGTCATTTTTAACCAACTTCATTTATATTTTATCATTCTTCATTTATTTATCTTTTAGTTTGTGTTGGTTCTTGGTGGAAATAGTTGATGGTGTAAGATTTACAAGATTACATCATGAATACTACTACTCAGTGGCGTAGCGTGAGGGGAGCTAGGGGGGCCATGGCCCCGGGCGGCACATGAAAAGGGGGCGGCAAGAACGAAAATTAGAGGAACAAACGACAATCTTTGGCGCCGCAACTTTTTTTAATACAATACAATACCACATCCTCTGAATACGTCATACTCGTACTTGGTACGTTACGTCACGATTTAAACGCCCACTACAAATACATTGACCAAGGACAACCCTTAAAGTACCTCCCTACAAGAAAACGGGATAGATCCGAGGTTTTACCTAACTAATACGATTAACGGACTACGGAAAATCATCAATCAATTTTGAAATATCAAACTAAAACACGCGAAAATATTGCTCCCTAAACCTAGTTATTTTATTGTGTTATAGTTATTTTAGTGTAGTGTACGAGTAGATAATTTTGTTAATGTAATTACTTACTGACCAATTAATAAAAAGTTTGGTATTTGCTTTATACCTACTATCTACGGAGACATCGTCGAGCAAGTACTAAGGAGTAAAGGTAGATAAATATTTTATTTGGGTTGATGTGGAGTTAGGTTAAGTTGTAATTAATGCAATTATTAGATAAAAAGTTGACAAAAAAAGTGGTCAGGTTAAGTTGTATTAGAGACAATAAATTATAAACTGTCGATCCAAAATATGGAGAATTGTTGAAATTATCCAGTTTCGATAATAAATTGGTCAGGTTAAGTTGTCCAAGAGACAATAAGTCTAGAACTATCGCACGGGGGTGCGAACTCTCGATCCAAAATAAGAAAAAACTCCCAAATCTAATTTAACAGACTGAAATTGTAAGAGACAACAAAGATTTAGATTTTAAAAACTGTTTTTTACCATTGCGCTACGATTTTACTGAGCATGCGCCAATTTACTTTCTAAACCTGACACCTGGTTTCTTTCGTTCTTCTCGATAGATATTATATAATGGAGACGGATACCTACTTTTTTATTTATTACTATACTTTTTTAATATGAAAAGGGCAAAATAAAGTGGAGCATTGTATAGAAATAAGAAGAAAGCGAATGCGAATATTAGAAAAAATGATATTAAAGTTTGTGAAAGTTTCGGAGACGCCACCGTGTACGCCAGAGTCACCACAGTCTACGTCAGGGCCTTCAGATGTTAGTTCTTCAGGGTCTAGTGCCGTTCGAATCCAAGAAGTAGCTCATGTAGTACAAATATTCGATACGGATGATTTGCTACAACCTTCAATTGATTGTTCGAATTTGTCAGATTCAAGTACTTCTGCTGTGATTGCTGAAATTTCGACACCAGAACGAAATGTAACCGCACATATTGAATCCGATTTTGATATCAATGACATTGGGAAATAGCCTGAAAATATAAATTCAAACATAAGGCTGCTATTGATACAGAGAGGTCCTGGAGTCGTTCAACATATGAATACAGACTTCTCAGTAGAGTCAACAGTACCACGTATGGTTCATCAGACGCAGACTCTGTTACAGCAAAAGTATTGTCCAGGAGGCGGCTGAGGCGAGATTGGTTTTACCGCACATTGCCAAACGGCGAGAAACTTTTACGCTCTTGGATGGCATATTCTCCTTCTAAGGCCGAGGCCGCACTACGATTTTTTTTCCAGCGAGCGGTAACCGCTACAACCGCGAAACCGCTCGAGGAACACACAGTACACTATAGGGAAAAATCAGTCGCGGAAAAAACCGCAAGTGAGGCCGCTTGTATTAACTTAGTAGTGCGGCCTAGGCCTAAAGCATCATTGTTCTGCTTCTGTTGTCGTTTGTTTCAGAACGCAAATATACATTCACCAAATGCGCCGAAATTTGACTCCTGCGACGGATTTAATACTTGGTGGAAAAGGACAGACTATTGATAAGAAATAACAAGAAGTAGTGGCAAGAGAAACTAAAAAATGGCATGAAATTCTAACCATGTTTGATATCATACAATTTCTGGCAAAACAAAATTTGGCGTTACGTGGCCACAGGGAAGACGACACCAATGCCAACAGAGGCAACTTTTTAGAATTGGTGCATCTACTGGCAAAGTACGATCCCGTTTTAAGAGAGCATTTAGTAAGAATAAAAATGGGCCAGAAAATTTCTCTTACTTATATGTCACCTGAAATTCAAAACGAGTTCATTGAAGTTTTAGGAAATAAAGTTCGCCAAAAAATTATAGCTCGTGTTCAAAAGGCCAAGTATTATTCCATGATTTTTGACAGCACCCCGGATATCTCCCACAAAGATCAAACAAGCCAAGTACTACGATATGTGATGATTGAAAACCAGGAGGTGCGAGTAGAGGAATCTTTTATAGGTTTCATTGAATCATTGAAACGAAAAGCAAAACTGCGGAAGGTATTAGTGACATGATACTAAGCAAACTCGAGGCCAATGGGGTCGACATAATGAACTGTAGAGGGCAAGCATACGATAATGCTGCTACGATAGCTGGATGCCACACAGGTGTACAACAGCGAATAAAGGATATCCTAATGCCGAATTTGTTCCCTGTTCAAACCATTCACTAAACATAGTTTGCCTACATGCGGCTTCAGGGGAGGTAAATTCGGTGACTTTCTTTGGTACGCTAGAACGCTGCTACGCTTTTTTTTCTATGTCGACGCACCGGTGGGAAGTTCTTCTTGCAGCCACGGGAAAAAGTTTGAAGAGGGTTCAGGACACACGTTGGAGCGCTAGAGGCGATGCTGTAAATTTCATTAGAGATCATTACAAACAAACTTTAACTGCACTAGAAAATCTGACGGAAATGGAGGAAAGCTTGAACACACGGACGGACGCGGGAAGTTTATTAGTGGCGATGGAATCATTTTCGTTTTTATGTTACTTAGGCCTCTGGCAACCGATACTGCGTGAAGTCAATGATGCTCAAAACTATTTGCAAACTGAGTGCTCCAAAAATAGGCGCTTTACAGACCGTATTGGAAGAAAAACGAGAGGAATCTGTAGACAAGGCTTTAAGATACGCTAAAAGTTTATGTGAAGAACTTGGAATTTCTTTTGAACCCCCAAGACGAATTAGGAGGAGGCATATATATGGCGACGGAAGTAGAGATGTTGGGTTATCGTATGACGACGACTTGAGACGATCTATGTTTTTTTCAATAGACAGAGTAACTGCTGAAATTCAAGAAAGATTCCAACAATTGCAGAATCTGGCGCAAAAATACGGCTTTTTAAGACCCTCGGTGATATTGGGCGTCGACAAACTTAATCTAGATCAAGCTCCTCATGACATAAATAGAGAAGAGTTCAAACTTGAACGCGTACGTCTACGAGCTTTCGTAGCGCAACAGACCCAGACTATAAAAAAGAGATCATTAACTCCGGCTCACTGGGTTTATTAAAATATATTATTGAGTCTAAACTTGAAGATTGCTTACCAAACATTGTCATAATGTTGAGAATATTCTTAACAGCTGCCATAAGCAATGCCAGTTGCGAGAGAAGCTTCTCTAAACTAAAGTTAATTAAAAATTATCTAAGATCGACTATGTACACATTTAGACTATCCAATTTAGCTATATTGACAATCTAACATGACGTACATATTGTCATTGATAATTGCGTAAAAGATTTTGCTTTGAGAAAAACTCGAAAAAAGAGTAAATTAAAAAAAAAATTTTTTTTTTTAATTTTAAGTTTTTTATTTTTACCAATTTTCATGACTAATGACTAAAATAGGGGGCGGAGAATTTCCACTCGGCCCCGTGCGGCGAAAACCCACGCTACGCCACTGCTACTACTTCTACTCAAAGTACGCAAAGCCCTGAAAAAGAAACTGAATCAAATCCTTGGCCACGCTTGAGTGATTACTTTGTATTCCAATCAAAACTTGGAGAACATACGTTGATTTATGAATGCAAACTGTGTTTGCCTAATGTTTGTACAATAATGGCTCACATGTCTAGTCTTAATAATCTCAAACAACATGTGAAAACGACACATGCATCCAAATATGTGGAGTTTGAAGAAAAAGTAAAAGCAGCGTCAACTCGTGGGGAAAAGAAAACCTTACGAACGGTTTTCTTTTCAGCCCTCATCAAGTGCTGTGAATTTGAATTCATCTGATGTTTATGCAGATAGAATTAGCAGTAGAAGCGATTTGTTTTCACCTCAACCTGTTAAAAAACTACGTGAACAAAGCATTGATGAATCTTTTGGCATCACGGATACTTGCAGGTCATGTGACCAGTGGCTAGAGCGCTTGCCTTAATTCAGGCTGAAGCTGAAGCATATCTTGGGACTCTATTACAAATTATGGCGACAACAGTGTTCAAACTGCAAGATCTTAGTCACCTGGCTCATTGTTGTACCCCTTTGGCCAATGCTCTATTATCTGGCATCAAAAAAGATTTGAACTTGTACAACTAATGACAAATTATGAATAATACAATAAAACCTAAGAAGCGCTAAAGGTATTACTAAAAGATACAAAATAAGAAATGAAACAATTGGGGCAGAACTTAATGTCGAACCAGTCCTGGAAAGCATAGAAAAAAGGCGATTAAAATGGTTTGGGCATCTAGTAAGGTTGGAGGAAGGAAGACAAATAAAAAAAGTATGACTAGCAAAATCTACACAGAAAAGATAAAGAGGAAGACCAAGGAAAACATGGAACCAAGCAGTGGCAGATTCGTTGAAGGAACGAGGAATATCATGGAATGAGGGGTTGAAGATAGTAAAAAACAAGAAAAAATGCGCGAAATTTATTTATGCATGAAATGGGTTGATTTTATTTTATAGTTTTTATTTGATTTATTGTATGGTATATTAAGATATTGTAATAAGTATCTTTACACCGTAGGGTAACAAAGGTTTTTACCTATTAAAAAAAACAATAAATAGCCTGTTCTTCCATATTAGTTAGTCGTCCATAGTAGGTGTGTATATGCTCTGCTACCCGTGCGAACCAGGGCGGGTCGCTACTGACGCTTGTAATAATTAATTCAATTAATCTATCTACTTGTTTTTGTTTTATTTACCAATGTACCCCATCCCAAAAGGTACCAAAAGCAGTATACGTTTTGGATGGTTAACTTTTAACGGTTACTTTAACTTGCGTTAAATTTTCGAAATTTTAACGATTAACGAAGTTAACTTTTTTATTAACGAGTTAACGATTAACGAAGTTAACTTTAGGATTAACTGTGCCCACCTATGGATATAACACATATAATGGATGAGGCTTGGATTTTTTGCTTACAATAAATAGATGTTTTTTTACAAAAAATAGCTGGAAAAATACAAAATTAGGTAAACCTATTCATTCAAATAACAATTACTTCATCCAAAAAAGGTTACTTCGTCCAAAATAAAATATAAACACCCAATAAAATCGATTCATTCTTAGAAATAATAATGGTTTAGTACAATAATTGATGGAATTGTACAAAATAAAATCAATCCACCCAAAAAAGGTTTAACTGTACAAAAAAGGTTGATCCATCGAAAATTTGATTGCTCTTTATAAATATTTTTTTTTATACAAATTACAATTATTTCTTCCAAATAAACGAATTTTACAAACAACAACTTGATTCCTTCAAATTTAATTTCAAACTAACGCGGCGTATAACGAAAGAGAGAACGCGCGATATGGAAATATACACTTAGGGAAAGAGAAAGAAACTAACCAACACATTATAAATTTTGCATATTATATGTTTAATACATTTATTTAAGAAGTAGTTTTCAGGAATTAATATTGTTATATACTCGCATCGGCCACCGTATCGCTTCATTTCGTTTGCTACTCTTATTACATATTATATAGCATGTAATATAAAATTATACATAATATATTACATACAATAGATTATACCTAATAGTTATTTGATTCTAGTTCAAATTTTATATCAAGCGAATTGTTTTTGTGTAAAGAGCAATCAAATTTTAGATGAAATAACTTTTTTATGTACACGTAATCCTTTTGTGGGTGAATTGATTTTATGTAGTACGATTCAGTACGATTATTGTAAGGAAAAATCATAGTTTGTACGAAAAAACCAATGATTGGATGATTACATTTTATTTTGGATGAGTTAACCTTTTTTTGGATGAAGTAATTTATTTTGTATTTTGTACATTTTGGATGAAGTAATTTATTTTGTACGAAGTAACCAAATTTTGGATTAATGAATTTATTTTATATTTATCTAGCTCAGTGGTTCTCAAACTGGGTGCAGCAATAATCAAGAAATGTAAAAAGAAAATTGGAGAAGGAAAAAACCGAATTTGAGTTCCAACTTTTAATGCAAAGTTATGGACAATTGGCTAAAATCTGGATTGGTCTAAATCACTCACGACCAAAAGATAATCTGAGGAAAAAAAATACGGAAATATGATCCTAGCTACCTCATATCGGTTGGCTTTGTTTCTGTTGGGAACGAAAAAGCACCGGAAGGGCAATGCGTTATCTGTCATAAAATTGTTGCTAACAGCGGTTTGGTTCCATACAAATTAAAAAGACATCTGGAATGCAATCAGTCTGATTTAGTACATAAACGTGCAGATATCTTCAAACGAAATTTGTCCAAAAAGTCAAAATATGTCAAAAAAGAAATCTGTGCCGCGAAATTTTTGTAGCCCGATAAGGGTGCAGCGAGATTTTGTTAGCTCGATAAGGGTGTCGCGGCAAAAAAAAGTTTGAGAACCACTGATCTAGCTATTTATTGTAGAACTTCCATTTATTGTTTGTTGACTTTTGTATATTTGTAATCGAATATTGGATGAATAAATTTTAAGCGAATGGATAATACCGCAAACGATATAACACTTATTTAATTTAAATGCTGTCCATCAATGGTACAATCATTAAAAACATTTGTAGTGACATCGGATGTTTCTTGTCCATTAGAAAACTCCTCGCTATGCTCGTCGTTTTCTAAACTTGGACGCGTGCTGATAAAAATCGCGCTTACTGAACTCGTGCTTTAATATACTATCCCATCAAAAACATAAAATGTAAAAAATGCCAAGTCTCGTAATGCTTTCCTTTCGCTAAAAAAAGTTGTGTGATCTCATGTAAGACCAAGTCAGTTATTTTAGTTGGTGTCTATGGAAGCACCTATTCAACAACTTTGTAATAAATTGTTATCTAATCAATTACCTATCAACATTTATATTCACCGTATCAATATTAAGCACCTTCATTTCTATAATAATTATAACGACTTGGCAATTGCATGGCAACATATTCTACTAATTAAAATGCTTTATTCTTAGGTTTACTGGTGCCTGTGATACAATGTTTTTCATTAGTATAGGTACCAAATATACTCTCTTTTTTATTATCACCTGTTAACTAAGCAAAACTGTTTTGTATTTGATCCTATGTGATGTGTATTTAATGAAATAAAATTATTATTATTACTACTGTTTAGATTTACTTAGTAATGGAAATAGTAGTTATATTCTTTTATAATTATGTTACCGTGCAATTGCCGCAATTGCAGTTTACCGTGCAATATTGTTACGATAACTATAAATGTTGATAGGTAATTGATTAGATAACAATTTATAATAAAGTTGTTGAATAGTTGCTTCCATAGACACCAACTAAAATAACTGACTTGGTCTTAAATGATATCTCACAACTTTTTTAAGCGAAAGGAAAGCGTTACGAGACTTGGCATTTTTTACATTTTATGTTTTTGATCATCATCATGTGTCCTTTGCTTCTTGACGGTCGTGAGCCTTCCGCTCAGCTGTTCCGTCGTCTTGTTGTTTGTTTCTGTGTTTTTTTTTGTTATTGTTTTTTTTTGGTTCTGTTTTTTTTTTTCTTCTCGTTGTTGGTCCTTGGTTCGTCCTGGTGTTGGTTTCTGGCTCGCCCTCCTGGCGGTTCCTGGTTCGTCCTTCGTTCTCGTGGTGGTTCCTTGCTCGTCCTCGTGGTGGGTGCTGTGTCTCTCTGGTTTGTTCGTGTTGTTCCTGCCTGTTTTTGTTCCTGGGTGCTCCGCTGGGTTCGGGCATGTGGGCTTTCCTGTGAAAAAGAAAGATCAGTGATTACCTATGTTGTTGAGGTTTTGGATGTTTCCATTTGACGTTGATGTTGTACTTTGCTGCGTTGTTGATTGTTGGGTTGTCCTGCGTTTTCATGCGTTCGAAGCTTTTCGTTGCTAGTTTTTCTATGTGTTGCTTGATTGTCTCCATGTTTAGACCGCTGTGCAGCTGCTCATTGGTCATGTACCATGGCGAATCTGTTATTTCTCTCAGAGTTTTGTTCTGGATGATTTGGAGTTTGTAGATTTTCCATTCTTTGGATTGTATCCAGCACGTCGATGAGTACGTCATTGTCGGCCGTATTATGGACTTGTAGATTTGTAGTTTGTTCCTTATGTTCAGCTTGCTTTTCCTGTTTAAGAGCGGGTAGAGGTAGCCTTTAATTTGTTTTGCTTTTTTCGCTGTCTGCTCGATGTGTTCTGAAAATGTAAGAGCTTTGTCTAGGATTACGCCTAGTTATTTGATTCGGTTTTCCCATTTTATGTCTGTGTTGTTGATTCTCAAGCAGCTACTGGGTTCGTGCTTAAATTTTTTCTTCGTGAAGATAATTGCCTGTGTTTCTTCTGCGTTTAGTTTGATCCTCCAGGTGTTACACCAGTCGTTAATCCTGTCCAGGTGATTTTGGAGCCGTTTTGTTATGGCCTCGGTCGAGTATCCTCTTGTGAAAATTGCTGTATCGTCTGCGTATAGTGCAATTTCTGTGTCGTTTAGTTTTGAGATGTCTGCGGTGTAGATGCTGTAAAGAAGGGGGCCCAGGACAGATCCTTGTGGGACACCGGCTGTCATTGTCTGAGTTGTGGAGATGCTGTCGTTTATTTTGACTTGGAATGTTCTGTTACAGATAAAGGACGTCACTAGTCTGATCATTGCTGTTGGGATTTTAAATTGGTGCAGTTTGTATATTAAACCTAGGTGCCATACCTTGTCGAAAGCCTTAGAGACGTCCAGAAAGACGGCTCCCGTGGCTAACCCTTTGTTGAAAGCGTCGATTATTGCTTCGGTTATTCTTGTCGTCTGATAGGTGGTAGAGTGCTCTGTTCTGAAGCCGTATTGCTCGTCGGGTAGAATACGTTTGTCTTCAGTTATTTCTGTCAGTCTTTTGTGTATTACTTTTTCTGTGATTTTACTGAGACCTGTCAGCAGACTTATTGGTCTGTAACTGGAGGTGAGGTTTCGGGGTTTGTTCGGTTTCGGGATTAGAATCGTTGTTGCGTGTTTCCATTGGGTCGGAAACACTCCAAGTTTCAGTGCGGCGTTTATGATTTGTGTTATTCTGTCTATTGCGTTCGGTGTTAGGTTTTTTAGCGCGACGTTGTTGATATTATCGCAGCCTGGTGCTTTCTTGGTTTTTAGGTTTTTAATTATACCTTTTATTTCTTCCGGTGTTGTTTCCTCTATTTCCGTGTTTTCTACGCTACTATTTAGTACTCTCAGTACGGTTTCGCGTATTTCTTGCCTTTTGCGGAGTGGGTGTGTGTCGGCGTTCGGTTTAAACTGCTGTGCAAGCGACTTTGCGAATTCCTCCGTTTTCTCCTCGTCCGTGCTTGCTACAGTGTCGTTTGTTGTTTTCATTGTTCTCCTCTCCTTGTTTCTAAGATTCTTGGCTAATTTCCACGGTTCCTCTATTGTTTCGTTGATGCGTTCTAGTTTGTCTTCCCATTCGGCGTTGTGCTGTTCGCGCAGTGCCCATTTCAGTTGGTTTGTCAGTCTGTTTAAGACGTTCTTGTCCGTCGGTGCCAGCGTCCGTTGGAATACCTTGTTAGCTTTGCGCTTTTCTTTTAGTAGATTCCTGATTTCCTGTGGGAGGGTTGTTGTCGTGTTGGCTGTCCGTTTCCTTGTGGCGGCCTCGAGTGCTGCTTTTATTTCGTTTTCTATCGTCCGTGCTGCTTCTTCTAGGCACGGGGGGCTTGTAATTTCTGTACAAGTGATGTTCGTCAGATTATCTTTGAATTTATTCCAATTTATGGTAATTTTCTCGATTGTTTTCCTGGCCGTTTTCGCTTGGAGATTTATGTGCACTGGGTTGTGATCTGAGCTCAAGTCTGTGATACAGACTATTTCCACGTTTGCTGTGACGTTTTTCATGACGGCTATATCCAAAATATCCGGCATTCGCTGAACTCCTGGAAAGTGTGTCGGTTCGCTCGGTGCAATTACTTGTAGCTTCCGGTTTTCCGTGTACCTTAGTAATTGTCCGCCCTTTGTGTTTGTCACTCTGCAATTCCATTGCGAGTGTTCAGCGTTGTAGTCTCCTGCGGCTATGGTACCTATATTTCTGTCGAATATTTTGTCCAGGCGTTTTTTTGTTTCTGTGGCGGAGAGTACAGTGCGTAGAGGGCTACGGGTCCGTCGGTTGTCTGTACTTCTACTCCTACCGTTTCCGTGTCGGTGGTTGTTTCTACTTCCGGCAGTTCGTGGTGTTTTATGTTCCTTTTGATGATGATGATGGCGACTCCTCCTCCGGCTTTCTCGCCTCTGTCTTTTCTGTAGACTTGGTAGTTTGCTATGTTCAGTTGGTTGCAACGTCTGAGATGCGTCTCGTTGATCAGTGCCACGTCGACGCTGTGTTCGTTTAGGTGTGCTACCAGTTCCTGTTTCTTGTTTTGTATTCCGTTTGCGTTCCAGAATATAAGTTTCAGATTGTCTCTAGTTCTTCTAGTGGTCATTGTTGAGTGTGAGCATGATGGTTGTGATTCTTCGGGTGAACTTTTCTGTGTCCTCTTTGCTGTGTCCCATTTCGGCAAAATCGAGCATCATTTCCGTCAGTTCTGCTCTGATTATTTCGTTGCTACTCCTTTTGTTTCCGCTTGTTGACGGCCTTGTCTCCGGGTTGGGGTTGTTGTTTTTTCTTACCGGTTTCGATATTTGGCTAGTTGTCGGTGTTTGGGCTGTTTGTCTCGGTGTTTGGGCTGTTTGTCTCGGTGGGGGTTTTGGTCTCGTTTCCTGTTGTCGTTGTTCTGCTTGTCTAGCTATTTTCGGTCTCGCCGGGCAGTTTCTCCAGATTGAGGTGTGTTCGCCTCCGCAGTTCGCGCATTTCGGCGGCAGTGTTAGCGGTTTCTCGTACAGGTGCGTGCTGTGGTTCTGTCCGCATTTCATGCATCTGTATTCGGCGTTGCAGTGCATCTGCACGTGGCCGAACAGCTGGCATCGGTGACATTGTACGGTTTCCCCTCGTGTTTTCAGCGGTTCCATTTTCACGTTCAATCCGCAGAATCGATCCATTTGATAGATGGATTTGTATTCCTTCCCAATTTCTACCAGGACCATTTGGATTGGCTTCTCTCCCTTTCATCCTGGTCACTTTTATGGCCGGGTATCCGTTGTCGTTGAGGTTCTCTTTGATTTGCTCCTCCGTCAGGCCGCAGGGAACTCCCTTCACTACGACCTTCAGGTTCCTTTCCGTGCTCAGTTGGTGCGTGTGAAATTCGTAATTGTCCTCTTTCATTAGTTTGTACATGTTTCGGTAGTCCGTGATTGTTTGGGGCTGGATTCTTATCCCGTCCCTGGTCGATGTTGCCCTGGTGTAGTTTATATTGTTCCTGTTGAGCTTCTTCGAAAGCCCTGCCCATTTGTCCTTGTTTCGTAGAACTATTGGTGTTTTGTTGTTGGTGTTTTCGGTGGGGGTTTCGGTCTCAGTGACTTCGTCTTCGTCGTCGTCGTCGTCACTGTCCCTTGTGTTTAAGCATGCGTAACTGTTCATACTCACCTGCGGTCCTCGCAGGCTTGTCGTGGTTGGGCTCGTCAGCTTTGCGGTTTTCTTTGAAAACCGGAAAATTTCCTCGTCCTCCGGGTCGGTTTTGCGCTTGGGGGCGGCCTCGGTGGTGCTGTCCGTGTCCATCGGTTGGGTTTTCCTCCTCGGGGCAGCTTCGGTGGCTCTCCTCGGGGCGGCTTCGGTGGTTCTCCTTGGTTCGGCGTCGTTGGTCCTCTCGGCGGCGGTCCTTCTGGTCGCGGCGGTGTCCTGGGGCTGTTCGGCGTCGGTGTTCTTCTTCCTGTTCAGGAGGTGGTTGAGTAGCCTGTCCAACCCGTCCTCGCTGATGGACTCCAGGAAGGCGAAGTCCTGGAATTCCTGGGCGGCGGCGGTTCCGTTGGTGGTTTGTTTCATGATTGGATTCATGTCTGCGGTTTGGTTTTTTTAAATTATTTTGTCAGAATAATTGCTAAGTTTAACGTCTGCTTCGTGCGAAGTTCGGTTAAGCTATGATGTTTTTGATGGGATCTCATTTCTTTTTGTAGGTCATATTCCTTTTTTTCTCGGGTAATATACCGTCTCCGTCAGCTACTGATTTTCTTAAAGCCCACTCCCTGTCTCTATTTTAAACCATATATTGGCCTCTATTGGCAACCATACGTACCAGCGCGATACGTTCGTTGAATATTATTTTTAATAATCCTTATTTTTCATTTAAAGGAAAATGAAATTTCGGGATTTTTAATTTTTTCCTTCCGTTATAGGCTAAAGGCTAACTAACATTCAAAATTTGAAGTTTGTAAGATTGCAAGAAGTTCTTTAGAATTTTGATGATCGGTGACAAAATTAAGAAATTTTTAAATAATTGTAAAGAAAAATATAATTTTCTTTAATGTTACTCCGCTTAAAAACAGCATCATAGTAGTCCGAGACAAACGGATAACCTAGGCAACGGATACTATTTGTTGTTTTATTTATGTTATAATTTTGTAAAACTAGTTTAGTGAATTGAGAACTTAGAACATAGACTTATGCAACAGATCATAAAATACAAATCATAAAATTGTGTCCAAGAAGTGAGATGCAAAGTCTCATTCTATTTCTTTGGGTCGAAATGCTCATGCGCGGCATACACGTATTTTTCGATGTTGTTTACAGTTGCCATCTTGTTAGATGCATGTTATTAATCCAGTTTATTAAGTTTATTACTTCTTTTTTGATAATATCAGAGAGTAGGTATATTATACCTACTCTCTGATAATATCAATATCGGTAATCAACAAAATGGGCGTATATTGCTGGCAATGCGGCATTCGTAATAAAACCGTTTCGGAAATTCAGAAGTTGTAGTAATTATTTGGCTTGGTTAGCATTTTCTCTGTCACAAACTTTCAAATGTTATTATTTTTATTATTTTGGCTATTTTTAGTTTAATTACTTGGGTTAATTGAACAGACGTTTTGTCTACTATTATTGTAGACAGGGCGAACTGAACCTCGCCCAATGGATTGTATGTTTTATTGATATTTTGTGTTTATTACGAAAAAAGGCCTTTATCATCATTATTATAAACTTAATAAAGTCGGAACACGGTCAGAATATATAAATATATTCAACCTTTCTGGAGCTCTATAACACTAATGAGTCTTTTTAGGACTACCAAAAACAAATCTCATGTGAAATTTGTCAGTTATTTTATAGCTTTCAGTCCACCTTCGTGGCACTCAACAAAAACCAGTAAAATAACATTGTTTGTTAAGATCATGTATCAACAAGGTATCGGAATGACATGATCTTAAAAACAATGTTATTTTTCTGGTTTTTGTTGAGTGCCACGAAGGTGGCCTGAAAGCTAAAAAATAACTGACAAATTTCACATGAGATTTGTTTTTGGTAGTCCTAAAACGACTCATTAGTGTTATAGAGCTCTAGAAAGGTTAAATATATTTATATATTCAGGCTGTGTTCCGATTTTATTAAGTTTACAGTAGATTTATTTTTATTTTGTAAAAGTTGTAATATATATTAAGTAAATTTGTAATAAAGTTGTAATGTAATATTAAATAAAATAGGAGAAGTAGTTTTCTTGTTACAGTGTCAAGTTGTATTGTTATAAAATCGTACTATACTAGTACTTATACTAATACAAAAATATACTTATTATCTTTTGATAAATCTCTTATTTTTTATGTAAACTTCTTTTACACTTTCTTTTAAATAATAAACTTTTTACTTTTTTTAATTTTTCTTTAATATATTTTTAACAGATACAAATTATAGAACTAAATAATACACCACCTAAAAAATAAAAAGCACCTAATGTTAAATTGTATAAGTAACAATAAAAATATTTCTAAATTAAAGTTCAACTATATTTATGGTTAAAATTAAGGTTAGAAAATAAATGTTTATTTCATTTAGAGCATGCGCATAGCTAACAAAAGAAATGTTATATCTTTCCTTGTCGCACAGATGTTGGACACAGTTTCGGTACACGTAAGTTATACGGTATTTCTATTCCATTAGTATAAGTTCTATGATTGAGAATCGACATTACAATTAAAAACATTAATTGTCGTTTCTTTTCTTATAGGTAAGATTTATTAGAATTATTAGAATTTATAATATTGTTTTTAAAATTTGTTTAATATTCATAAATAAATTCTTTTCTTATAGAGCAACTCAAGATTGTTTTAAATTGACTGTGTCGACCCAATCAGTAGAAAATACCATTATAAAACGACAATTTTTGTCAGAAAATGGAAAAAAAATTGAAATTTACGTTCGAAGTAAAGGCAGCAACAGACGCAAAAGTCAAACCATATAGTTATAACCTCAATTGTCACACAAGATGACAAAATTTTCCTGATTCCTGAGGAGTTTCAAGCAGCATCAATTCACAAACTTATCTACGCCTAACCAACTCTCAATTAAACCACATGCGTGCGGCAGCGCGAACTGTCGATAAGACCACATGCGCGCGCAGCGTGATCGAGAGTTCGCGCTGCCGCGCTGTATGCGGTCTTGATCTATTCTCTCTCGGACAACCTAACCTAACCAACTCTCAATTAAACCACATGCATGCGGCAGCGCGAACTCTCGATAAGACCACAGCATCAATTCACAAACTTATCTACGCCTAACCAATTAAACCAACTCTCAATTAAACCACATGCGTGCGGCAGCGCGAACTGTCGATAAGATCACATGCGCGCGCAGCGTGATCAAGAGTTCGCGCTGCCGCGCTGTATGCGGTCTTGATCTATTCTCTTTTGGACAACCTAACCTAACCAACTCTCAATTAAACCACATGCGTGCGGCATGATGGCCTAGTAGAGACCATCCGACACACCCTGCTAGATAACAGATGAGGCTCTGGCGACCGAGTCACGGCGGTATAACCGTTAGAACTGAAATTAAGGAAATGTAATTTCATACCCATGGAGGAAGATAACGGGAAATCACCTCTATTATACTTCCCAAGAGAACCACATGATGACGACATTCAAGTCATTATCGTGGTCGCAAACATTCATTAGTAAATATGCATAAGAAGAAGAAGAATACATAAAAGATTAACATGACCCCTGCGCAAGAATTAAAATAAAATTAAATATATTTAATACATATAATACTTAAATTGTAGCGACACAGAAAAAAAGTATAATCCCTGCAAAAGAATTGAACTTGGCAACAGCGGATCTGCTGCAGAAACACATTTTCTGTCAATTAACTGGACAGAAGTGGCAGTTATATTTGTTGTTGTATTAAAAAATGTCAGTTTTTTGGATTACAAAAGCCCGGATATTTCTTGAACCAGCCGACGCAGTATTCATTTTTACTTTCCACGTTTAGAAATACACTTTGGAAGACGATTAGCAACAGTTAGTGAAGGTAACTCCACAATTCCCATATTCTTAATAATAGCGGATCCAATAGTCAACGTTTTAGAAAAATCAGTTGGAAATCAGCACAAAAAAGAAAAACAATGTATAAAAAAGTTGGCAGATAGATTTGAAAAGTTTTAATCCACTTTGGGACAGCTTTACTAATTAAATCAAGGGAGGGACACGGAAATCTTCTGTTACTCTTTAGCACAAAGCGCTCTAGATGCATTGTGTGAGCCTTTCGCTGCGTCAAAGCAAGTAACGAGAAAGGTCAAGACCTAATATGTCAGGGGCTGAAGGCATAGGTTTATGTACTAGTAAAGTAACATAATATAGTTGTAATTTGTGTAACCTCACTCCTTAGGTAAAACGAGAAACCTCACCTTTGTTGGCGAGTTCTTCAGCAGTTCCTCGTCTCCGGACCAATTGTAGTATCGTGTACAAACCAAACAAAGGAATCGTATATCATGCATACGTCGGAAAATTGGACAACAATCGTGTCTCTTTATCTAACGTTGCACACGGGACCCATGCAAAGCTTGCGGAAATACAAAGTTAGCAGATAGGTTTGTACTTGAAAAATTTGATGGAAATAATATAAGCGCATATTATTGGATAAAAATATTTGAAAAAGAATGCGATAGGTTTGATATAGTACGAGACGACGAAAAAATTTAAAATAATGAAAAATCAGGTACAGAGTGGTATTCATCCATGATGATCAAGTTTAGTTTACATTCAGAATGGTTAGAATGGAAATCAAATTTTGTACAAACTTATGCCAATAAGGGCTGGACTGTAAGCCAATATGCTTTATTTTTTAAGTATCAATGAGAGAGAAAAACTCATACTTGAAGTTAGAAAGACAATTGATCAGGGGACCTTAATCGATATAATTGCTGCCAGTTTACCAGATTTTGTAATAGATAGGATAAACAAAGAAGGAAATATAGAAACAAAAAACTTATTTAATAACTTGGCAAATTAGAACATATAGTTACAAAAAAAAGTATATTAAAAAAAAGATGACACAAAGCCGATAAAAGAAAAATGTAACATTTGTGAAAATTTAAAGAAAGGTGTGCGCTATCACTCAGAAGAAATGTGCTGGTTCAGAACAAGGAATAATAATGCAAGAGAAAAGGATAAGAAACAAATAAAGTTCATTAACAATGCAGAATTGGAGTATGAACTACAGTGTGATGACCAAAAAAACTAATTGTGCTGCCATTAATTAAAGTAAAATTAGTATTGAATGATAATGTTAAAGTATTTGGGATCTATGTAAAAGTGAATAACTAATGTTAAAGTATCTGGGAAAAGTATTACGAATTCGTAAAGCAGGATACGCATTTGCTCTATTAAATAATTTCTGGAATAACCCATGCATCAAAAGAAGTACCAAAATCAAGGTCTTTAACAGCAACGTCAAATCAGTTCTTTTGTATGCCTGCGAAACCTGGAAAGACACTCTAGCGGTTACTCCCAAGATTCAGACCTTTGTCAACAAGTGCCTGTGGCGCATTCTTGGCATACGCTGGCCGGAGGTTGTCTCAAATGTTACTCTATGGAGGTTAACAGGTCAACAATCAATTGCCAAGGAGATCAAGAGGCGCAAATGGAGTTGGATAGGCCACACGCTAAGGAAACCCAGCTCAGATATCTCCAGGGAAGCATTAGAGTGGAACCCTCAAGGCCAACGCAGGGTAGGTAGACCTCGCTCTACCTGGAAACGCACAGTGGATAGCGAAGCCAGGAGAAATGGAAAGTCCTGGAATGAGGTCAAGTGCTTGGCGTCGAACAGGACAAGATGGAGATGTTTCGTGGAGGCCCTTTGCTCCTCCTTGGAGCCATAGGAATCAATATATATTTGGGATCTATGATTCAGCCTCTAATGTGTCATTGATAAATTCAAAGTTAGTGAACATAACTAATGAGAAATCAAATCATTCAAAGAATACTAATTTGAAAACAATTAATGGCATTAAAAAGGCAATTGACAGGATAACACTGGATGTAACCATTTTTAATGTCAATAAAAAAATGGATGTCTTTGTAATAGACAAAGAAAATTTCGAGTACGATTTTTTAATTGCTCTTGATTGCATAAAGCAGTTTTACTTAACTCAAAACGAAAATCTAGAAATTGTTCAGAAAGTTCCCATACAAAGAAGTCAAATAGTTTCCAAGAAAAAAAAAACAGATAATGGCATTTCTAAGGAAATAAAATCTGATAATTCAATAAATTTCAATGAAAATTTCAAAGGAGAAAACTTCGAAATTTGTATAAATCATCTGGACTACGAAAAACAGGAAGTAATTGATAACTTAATATTGAACCATAAATCTGTATTTGCAAACGATAAATATGACATCGGGACAGTAACGGGTTATGAAGCTCGCATTGATCTATTGGTAGAAAAATATTGCAGTAAAAGGCCATATCGTTGCACAATTGAAGATAAAAAGGAGATTGAAAAACAGATTGGAAAAGAATATAATAGAAGAATCTTACAGTCCGTTTGCAGCCCCAATTACATTGGCTTATAAAAAAGGTGATAACAAAAAATCAAGATTGTGCATAGATTTTTGAGATTTAAATAAAATTGTTATCCCTCAATCGCAGCCGTTTCCACTTATTGCAGATCTTATGGTAAAGACAAGAGATTGCAAGTTTTTCTCAACATTGGACTTAAACTCTGTCAATTTTGGTCGATACCTCTACGAATTACAGACAGATACAAGACTGCATTCGTCACTCAAGAGGGTCACTTCCAATGGACGTGTTTGCCATTCGGTTTAAAAACCGCACCAGCTACATTTCAGAGAATAATGTGTAACATAATACGGAAACACAAACTTGGAGACTTCACAGTAAATTTAATTGACGACATCCTAATATTCTCTAAATCTTTCTCAGATCATGTTAGACATCTAAAACAGCTGTTTCAGGCAACAAAAAAAGGTTTAAGATTAAAATTTTCAAAATGCACATTCGCAGCTAACTCGGTTAAACATTTGGGTCACATAATCAAAAATAATTCAGTTAGACCTTTGAAAGATAACTTGATTTCAATTAGAAACTTTCCAACTCCAAAAACGCAAAAAAATGTGAGACAATTCTTGGGAAAGATAAACTTTTATCACAAGTATGTGCCAAAAATAGCATTGAAATTGGATCCATTGCATAGTCTTTAATTGGACAAAGGCGTGCCAAGAGTCATTTGATGAAAAGAAAAACATTTTATGTTCTCAACCAATTCTAACCATTTTTGATCCAACTTTACCTATACACATATACACAGATGCTAGTATACTAGGAGTAGGAGCCGCCCTAAAACAGCCACAAGAAAACAACGAGGAAAAGCCAGCAGCATACTTCTCAAAAAAATTGAACGAAGCTCAAAAAAAGAAGAAGGCTATATATCTGGAATGCCTAGCAATCACAGAATGTATTAATTATTGGCAACATTGGTTGATAGGTAGGAAATTTACGTTTTTTTCAGATCACAAGCCATTGGAGAATATGAACAGAAAGTCAAAAACAGATGAAGAATTAGGAGACCTAACGTACTACCTATCACAATATGATTCCAAATTAAATATTCTCCAGGAAGATACAACATCGAAGCAGATTGCCTTAGTAGAAATCCAGTGCTAGAACAAAATGAGAACCTAGATGAACAACTAAAAGTAGTACACTTAATAAAATTAGAAGATATTTTAGAAGATCAATTAAAAAATGACAAGATACAATGCAGAAGAAACAAGCTAATATCAAAGAACAATGTTTATTATAAGAAAATAAGAAAAAAAGAAGAAAGAATAAAGTTAGTTTAGAATTATTCAGAAATTTTCAGTATAGAATTTATTAAAAATGTACATACAGAACTAGTCTAGGTCTTATTGGAATTAAACAGATGCACAAAATGATCAGCTCATGGTATACAGCAAAAAACATGACAAAAAACATAACAAAAACCTGCGAAAATTGTGCTGTATGTATAAAGAACAAATCAGGACAGAAAAAAAAAGTGGTTTGATGTCTCATTTGGGTCCTGCCACAAAACCTTTTGAAATATGTTCTATTGATACGATTGGAGGTTTTGGGGGTTCACGGTCAACAAAAAGATACTTACACCTGCTATCGGATCATTTTACAAGGTACGCATATATTTTGACATTCAAAAACTGAAAATGCCAATGATTTCATCACAACTAGTTCATTTCATTCATGACAACTAGTGACCTCTACAGAAACTGACGACATAGGCATGATTCTTTCCGACCAATATCCGGGTCTCAATTCTAGAGAATTCAAAACATTTTTAAATGAAAAAAATATTCTAATCATTTTTATTGCAGTGAACTCACCTTTCTCAAACGGCTTAAATGAGAGATTAAACCAAACACTATTTAATGAAATCAGATGCAAAATAAATGAAAATGACAAAAAAGTAGCATGGACAACTATAGCACATAATTGTGTAAAAAACTATAATGAAACGGAGCACACTGTCACTGGATACGCACCAAGGTATCTACTAAATGGCACAGATGTTACAATTTTACCAAAAGAACTAAAACTCAAAAAGACCAAACATGATTTGATTAAAGATAGGTATAAGGCTCTGAAAAACACAATAAGTTCACATAATTACAAGATAATTTACGATAAAAACCGAAAACACTTTGACTTTAAAGTTGGTGATACCGTTTTTGTGGACAATGGAAACAAACTAAATAGGAAGAAGCTCGACGAAGTAAGAATCGGACCCTACAAAATCGCAGAAAAAATGAGAAACTCAATTTATAAGATAAACACTGGCCGACAAAAAGCAGAGTCAAACTTTTTCCATATCTCAAAATTAACCCCCGCTCATGCGTTTATGAACCCTGAAGAAGATACATTTAGATATTTTTTCTCTGAGGGAAGGAGATGTAAAGAAAAATATAATTTTCTTTAATATTACTCCGCTTAAAAACAGCATCATAGTAGTCCGAGACAAACGGATAACCTAGGCAACGGATACTATTTGTTATTTTATTTATGTTATAATTTTGTAAAACTAGTTTAGTGAATTGGGAATCGACATTACAATTAAAAACATTAATTGTCGTTTCTTTTCTTATAGGTAAGATTTTGTTATTAGAATTTGTAATATTGTTTTTAAAATTTGTTTAATATTGTTCATAAATAAATTCTTTTCTTATAGAGCAACTCAAGATTGTTTTAAAATGACTGTGTCGACCCAATCAGTAGAAAATACCATTATATAATCATTATTTTTCATTTAATAGATAATGAAATTTCAGGATTTTTTATTTTTTCCTTGCTTTCTAAGCCAAAGGCTAACTAAAATTCAAAATTTGGTGTTTGTACGATTGCTAGAAGCTAGAACCTTAGAATTTTGATGATAAGTGACAAAATTAAGAAATTTTTAATAATCATTATTTTTCATATAATGGATAACGAAATTTCTGGATTTTTTTTCTTCCGTTATAGGCTATAAGCTAACTAAAATTTGGAGTTTGTAACATTGCTAGAAGAACCTTAGAATTTTGATGCTCGTTGACAGAACTAAGAATTTTTTAATAATCATTATTTGTTATTTAATGGATAATTAAATTACTGGATTTTAGATTTTTTTCTTTCCGTTATAGGCTAAAGGCTAACTAAAATTCAAAATTTGGAGTTTGTAAGATTGCTAGAAGTAGCTTAGAATTTTAATGATCTGTGACAAAATTATGAAATTTTTAAATAACCATTATTTTTCATTTATTGGATAAAGAAATTTCGGGATTTTTGATTCTTTCCTTCCTTTATAGGCCAAAGGCTAACTATAATTAAAAATTTGGGGATTGTAAGATTGCTAGAAGTACCTTAGAATTTTAATGATCTGTGACAAAATTATGAAAATTTTAAATAACCATTATTTTTCATTTATTGGATGAAGAAATTTCGGGATTTTTGATTCTTTCCTTCCTTTATAGGCCAAAGGCTAACTATAATTAAAAATTTGGGGATTGTAAGATTGCTAGAAGTACCTTAGAATTTTAATGATCTGTGACAAAATTATGAAAATTTTAAATAACCATTATTTTTCATTTATTGGATAAAGAAATTTCGGGATTCTTGATTCTTTCCTTCCTTTATAGGCCAAAGGCTAACTATAATTAAAAATTTGGGGATTGTAAGATTGCTAGAAGTACCTTAGAATTTTAATGATCTGTGACAAAATTATGAAAATTTTAAATAACCATTATTTTTCATTTATTGGATAAAGAAATTTCGGGATTTTTGATTCTTTCCTTCCTTTATAGGCCAAAGGCTAACTATAATTAAAAATTTGGGGATTGTAAGATTGCTAGAAGTACCTTAGAATTTTGATGATCGGTGACAAAATTAATAATTTTTTAATAATCATTAATTATTTTTCATTTAATGGATAATGAAATTTCGGGATTTTTCATTTATTCCTTCCGTCATTGGTTAAAGGCTAACTAAAATTCAAAATTTGAAGTTTGTAAGATTGCTAGAAGTACTTTAGAATTTTGATCGTAGGTGAGTGTGTCACTTACAAAATTAAGAAATTTGACTGGCGATAATTCGTGAACTATAAGGTATAATTATTAGGTATTTTGGCAATATAGCCAGTTATAGTATGTCTCTTGATATCTAAAAATTCAAATTTCCTGCTATATCCACAACGAACTTACAGGGGGTCAAAGTGCCGTTTGTCGCTTCGAGAAAAGATAGTACGGTAGTGCTCGACTTGGCGGGGGCACTGCCGTGGTCCCAGATTATTACCTCCATTCGCTGTCAATGCGGTAAAGTATTTACCAACCATTACCAATTTGTTACACCTTTTTACCCTTACCAATTTGTTACATTACACTGTGATTGTAGGTAAACAATACAATAGGAAATATTATCAAATGTATAATGAATTTTAATAAAATACAAAATTTAAGTTTTTATTGATACTTATTATTAGTTGCACATAATATTGCACATATACTTAGTTGATACTAGTTGCACATAATTCATAATAACTTTTTTCTACATTTCGTTGTTTCAACTGACTCAATATGTAGAATTGCTAAATTTGCAAGACGATTTTGTTTAACGGAATTCCTTAGATATGTTTTTATTCGCTTTAGTGCCGAAAAGGAACGTTCTCCTGACGCATTACTTATTAGTATGGTTAAATAAATGCGAGTTAATGTTTCTACGTTGGGGAATGTCGATTTTAATCCAAGTATTAACGCCTGATACATTTCTGTTGGTGACTGAAGATTTTCTTCATTGGCATATGCCAATAACTGAATTAATTCGTCCCGAGCCAAGTCTTCATTAATATCTTCTTTATATGCAGATAACAGTTCATTAATTATTAAATTTAGTTTGTCATGAGACAAATTAATAAAAAATAATCCATTTTTTTTTTATTAATCTCCATATCGGTTTTCATTCTGCTATCAAGTTCTACTGTGAGTGTATCACAAATAATATTATAAACACTATTTACACCAATATTTTCTCTCCAAGTCAAAATAATTTCATTTTCCTTATTTTCATCGTAAAAGTACTTACGCATCTTCTTTCGTCGATGTTCATCTTGCTAAGTACATTTATCATCTACATCTAGTACACCAGCTTCCTCTTCTATTGTGTTGAAACGCTCTCTTACTTCATCATTTTTACAGTCCATTTTTTTGCTAGACCTTTGCCTTATGTTAGGTTAGGTTAGACCTTTGCCTTAGCCTCTGTTTTTGATATAGCCTTTTGTTGTGGATCATCACCTATTTCAATCAAGACTCATTTAATATCGCTGTAACTTTTATACAATGTAAAAACAGCAACTGCGCGAGCTGACCATCTTGTATCTGAAATCTTTTTTACTGTGCAAGCATTTTTGCAAAGATGTTTATCCAGAATATTCCACCTATGCGTTGATGCAGATAACCAAACATATACAAATTGAAAAAAAAAACAAAATATAAAGTCGCAGTAAGTAATGGTTCTGCTGCAGTAGGTATTAGCAACCAAATTTAGATTGCGACTGGCACAAGGAATGTATTCTGCATAAGGCTTTGTTGCTTGATTCGATATTGTAAACCGGACTCATTGTCGGAACTTTGTCCACAATATTTTTTAAGGTCTATTTCCCATCTATTCAGATTTTCAACAATGACTTCTTCCAAATTCCTGAAGTATGAGGATAAATGTCAATAATGAAAAAAATCTCTGCTTGATTTTCCATCGGGAAGTAAGTAATATCAAGTGTGGAATCAACAATCAAAGTCGCACATTTCTGTTATGTCGCACTTTTCACTTCCTCGGTAAAGGTATTTCTTATTTTGTTACCCATTATATTAATAAATTCATCACATATTGTGTTTGACGAATAACCCTCAGATCCTTGTGATTAGCTATAAATGAGTCAAATTCTGCAAGATACTCTAAACCAGGGATCACCAATTAGTTTCTTCAGGGGTCCGCTTTTTAAAATAAAATTACCATCGCGGTCCGTTTCTATTTGAATTTATTAAATAAGAACATGTAATAAGGATTTTTTTTACATATCAATGTGAAAAATGACATTTTTTGCCTTTACCGAATTATTTGTCTGAAGTTTGAAGTAAAGTTGGTGCTATTGTCATGAATGTTCATCAGTAAATCGAGATGTTCATCAGAAGTTTATCTTCGAAAATGCTGCTACACAAATATATGTTGACCCAAACATAGTAAGAAGTTTCAAGGCTATTTTTTTAAATTTAAATTTATTACCACACACGTGGTATGGGTATTTATTACCATTTTATCCAGAACTCTTCACAAGGAACTTCCGTATGCTTGTGTTTTAGTATGGTGTTTTCTTGGAAATCGATAATTTCCATCTGCAGAGTAGCTTTATTACTCCCGTAAACACTTGCGACTTCGTTGCTCCATTTACCATCAGGATGCAGAGAGTAAATGTTGCTGAAGATTCTGACGACATTCTCAATTTTCAAATTCTCAATCACATTTCTCAATCTGTTTTCAAATTTCGATTTAAGATACTTACTGAACGTGTTGTATTGACCGACGTCAATTTCGTTGTCTCTGCTCATTGTTTTATTTAAATTAGGGAAGTGCAGGCATTCATTACCAAGATCATTATAGAAAAGATCGAGTTTTCGCGAAAAGCTTTTTACTTCTGACTTGAGCCTCCATTAGAGATGAGCATGGGACGAGTTTCTCGTCCCAGATCCCATCCCGTGGGACGTATCCCTGTCACTGTACCATCGCATCATATTTTCGTCCCACTGTCCCGTCCCACTAACGTAAAGTTTTCGTCCCATCCCATCCCATTCATCCCATCCCATCCCGGTCGCGCGGCCCGTCCCATTCATCCCATTTTTTCCCATACTGTTGACTTTTTCCACAATGAGTTACTCTTTTCCGTCGCAAAAGGATCGGAAGATTTGGCCGGAACTACATCGTTATCCAATAAATCTCCTGCGCTGAACATGTATTCAAATTTTGCGTATTGGCACGATAAACGTTAATTTTTGATTATTGTCGGTTTTTAATCTAATCGTTAAAAACAAAACTGCACCAATATCAAGGATAAAATGGGACTATTCTTTTTCACAAAAAAAACCAGCCGAACTGCGCAAGCGCGATCCGGTAACCGATAGACTGCCGCGCCGAGTCTTGAAAAGCTTAGCTAAAGTCTACACAAAAAAGATATGCGCTGCATAAAAAAAATGTAGAAATAGCTAACAAAAATACAGTGGTTTGTATATTCGGAAGCCTACTTTAAAATATATTTTTTTTTATATGAAAGCAATTAATTATGCACGAACTAGATTTACTAGATTATCAAAATCCGTCCCACCCCGTCCCACATACTACTCATCCCTTACCATGGGACGATGGGATGGGATGGGAGGATGGGATCCCATGCTCATCTCTAGCTCCCATATAAGCTTTCCTTTGCCTTGAGGTATAAGGTTCAAGTCGTTAATATGTTTTAAAATATCCATTACTAATGCAATGGAAGCTACATTTTCTTTTTTTGCTTAGAAAACTTGAGTAGGCATTTGCTGAAATCTAATCACTTTTGAAAAGAAATCTCTTTATATGTTCTAAAATGCTGAACAATCTTTGTAAAACGCAGCCTTTCCTTAACCATCTCACATTATTATGCAACAGTAGATCGTCATATTGTGCATCAACTTCTTGAAGAAATGATTTCAATTCACGATGTTTCAGTGATGATTTTGCATGAAGGAAATTTGCTATTTTAATCACTTTCTTATATAATACACTCAAAATTATTATTAAGTTTGCAGCAAAGCACAGTTTGGTGTATAGTGGTAGGAAATCAAATTTTCATCATATTTTGCATTGGTCCTCATTAGGTTAACTAGTCCTTTTTTAGTCCCAACCATTACTGGCGCACCGTCCGTAGTTACTGTTAGAAGCTTTTTCAGGTCTAAATCATCTTTATCGAAATAATGCACCACCATCAAATCATGTCTTCTCCTCGGGTCCTTCCTAATAACACAAAATAGCCAACATCTCCTCAACAAAAGTTTCTCTCATTTGGTCTAGGAAGCGTATAAAAATACAGTCTAATCTTGATAATCCGGTGGTTAATCCGGCACGTTCCGTAGTCCGACGCTCTGGGAAAAAACTTGTCTTTTATTACCGCTGTCAAAGGGTGACGCTGTGTGACGCAGTGATGCTGTGTTAGTGCGGCAAAGAAACAAAAAGCGAATACACCTATACAGATTAGAGTAGTTTAACAGTTTAATATTTTACCTATATAGATACATATTGTATTCTTTCTGAAATAAAATTGTACATAAAATATGTAAAATTGTTATTGTTTTGTAGAAATCTTGATAATCCGGTTTTTTTATAATCCGGCGGATGTCTGGTCCTATATCTCCCGTATGTCGGATTATCAAGATTGTACCGTA
This sequence comes from Phosphuga atrata, assembly GCA_944588485.1. Lineage (NCBI taxonomy): Eukaryota > Metazoa > Arthropoda > Insecta > Coleoptera > Silphidae > Phosphuga > Phosphuga atrata. Next base: position 16,962,124 of record OX155905.1, read on the forward strand.
ACCAGTTGTGCCTTATCAGTCACGTCGCATGATTTGACTGTCTTTTCACGTCACAATGATTTTCTTCTCACAAAACGTGTGTATTTCTTGTGTTAGCAGACGCAGGTAATGGAATCTGTCGAATAGAATCAACAATATCTTTTCTGTTCTCAAACAGAACATTGCCTGCCTCGACAAAGCATTCTTTAACTATGGCAGCATCAGTAAATGGTTTCATATGCTTAGCAAGAGTCTAAGAAACACGCAAAGGAACCTCACCACATTTTTCCTGGTCAGTCATTCAATGGCTCATGATCTGGGTCGATGATAATAGCTTAGATAATAGCGTAGCTCGATAATAAACTTGCAATTTTGGATACCAAGTAGATATTCTTCGATAAATGATTTATGTTTAGTATCATAATGTCGTTTAATATTCGAGCTTTTAATTAAAGCCACTGTTTGTTGACAAATCAAGCACACTGGTACTGCATCAGCACTAATTAGCAGCGTAAAGCAATATAATTCGGTCCATTCTGAGAAAAACTGCCTATTTTGTACTTCCACCTCTCTTTTTTTCAGTTCCTTTATAAAAAAAGTTTGCAAATGTAAGCAGATAATTAAGCTCGTAATGTAGGCAATACACTGCCAACGAGCGGGGGCTTGAAACGTGGTGCCCTCGCGCCGCGCGCTTCACCTCCGCTACGGCGGTGGTGAAGACGGCAGCAAAGACAAAGCGTGGGATACATTTTATTTAGTTACGTACTCAGTAATACAGGTCCGCACAAAATAGGTCGGCGGTCCGGAGCCGGACCGCGGTCCGCCATTTGGTGCCCCTGCTCTAAACAACCAAAACAATTTTCGTTGCTTTCAAGATATCCGCGAAATGCCAATCCGTGAGTAGAAAGAAATTTCTCGGTTGCAACCACTCTTTTGAAAACAGTTCTCAAATACTGTTTTTCATTTGTTCAACCAATTCGGTTTCAATCCGGCCTTCAATCTGTGAACGTTTGGAGAAAATGCACATGGAATACCTATGATGCTTTGAATTTTCATGCTAGAAAATTTTGATAGATATATTTTTCCAGTCGTGGCATCCTTAAGAAAATTGTTTTTTTTAGAAAACATTTTGCAAATGTAGCAATAAACACTAGAACTTGTTTCCCTTAAATTAATCCATTCGCGTTTTTCTCTTGAACCATTGGATTTAATTCTGTAAAAGTTATTTTTTATCAAGTGACGAATTTACGTTCTATCGCGATCCTTAACTAAAATTCCTGTTTTTAGAGTATTGCCAATATTTTTTGGTTTTTTGTTTATAATTTGATTCTGCATTCTTCTGTTAGGATTTCTGGCCATAAATCTATGTCCAATAAATTATTATGTAATTGAAGAGATCGTTCCACCGTCGTCAGCTACATTTATAATATTCGTAATAGATTCCTTCATTCATGAAGTAGATGCAGCAGTTGTCTGATCTTCATCGACTGCAATTATATTGGACTCTAATGTCGACGTGGTGGAAGGGACATGAACTTTGAAGGGACATGAACATTCTTGGGGGTTGAATCCTCTATAAGAGATCGTTCTGCTTCGTCATCTACATTTTTAATATTTGTAATAGATTCCTTTATATCTGAAGTAGATTTTGAAGTAGCAGTGTTTGTCTGATCTTCATCTACTGCACCTATATTTGACGTACAAGGGACATGAACTTCATTTTTTTAAATTAAATTTTCTTTGGGCAAAAGAAATGCTTCTAAAGATCTCCTATGTTGAACATTTATTGCTTTGCTTTTTCGTTGTTTCTTACGCCTTTCTGCACCAGATCATGGTATCCTTTAGTAAAAACAGTCATGCGATTAATTTTCTTTCATTTAATTAATTAATTTTCAATAACAACTTCTTCTTCTAGTTTTTTTTTCTGATTATCTTTTTCACTATTAACCACCGCAGTGTCAATTTATTCACCACACTTGTCAAATTTTACCGCTTATCGGCGTCAACCGCCAAAAGTTGGTTTGACCTTGTTTATTTGGCATTTTGTGGCCCCCAAAAATCGGAGGCCCTAGGCGCGCGCCTATTGCACCTATGCCTAAAAGCGCCACTGTATTCAATCATATTCGGGCTTGTCTAGTCTTGTACAACCTAATCCAATTTTGTCCAGTATTATGTAGTCTTGTCCACTATCGCCTCCAACATGGCCTACTGGCCTACTTTGGTCCTATTTGGTCTTGTCCCGTCTTGTCCCGTCTTGACTGGTCTTGTTTGGTCTTGTTTGGTCTTGCCTGGTCTTGTCTGGTCTTGTTTAGTCTTTTCTGGTCAACTCTAATCTAGTCTGATCTTGTATCGTCTTGCATGGACTTGTCTGGTCTCGTTTGGTCTTACCTGGTCTTGTCCGGTTTTGTCCAGTTTTATTGAGACTATACAATTCTTGTCCAATCTTGTGCAGTCTTATGTATTCTTGTCCAGTCTCGCCTGGTCTGATGTGGTTTAGTCTTGCCTATTCCTGTCTAGACATATATTGCCTTGTCTACACTAGTCTTGCCTAGGCATATCTAGTCTGGTCTTGTGCAGAAATCTCTAGTCTAGTCTTGTCTAGTCGTACAAGTTAAAGATGCTTGTCTGTAGCACATCCTAAATATAAAATGGGTGTTGAATGAATACCCACCATTTATTGACCGGATAGGTGTTTGAATACCCACGATTTTGTATTGGCATGTCTAGTCTGGTTAGATCTGGTCTTGTCTGGACTACTCTCGTCGTATTTGGTTTCGTCTGGTCGGTCTTGTCTGTTCTTCTCTGGTATTGTCTGGTCTTCTTCGGTCTTGTCTGGTCCTATCTGTTTTTCTGGTCAATTCTAGTTTAGTCTTATCTTGTATCGTCCTGCATGGACTTGTCTGATCTTGTCTTTTTTTTGTTTTTCGGGAGGAGGGGTAAAATACATTTAAGTACGGCCCCCAGTGCTCCAAATTGCTCTGGGGAGTGTGGGACTACTCGCCTCAGTGGCTTGACTACCCACTAAAAAACCCACTCCTCAATTCTGACCCCTTGCGGGACTGCCTTCTCAGCATTACTTCGCTCGGGGTTTACCTTCTGTTTATCTTATTCCTCTTTTTTGCGATCCGTTTCGTCCTTCTCTTTTGCTATTATGACAGATGCGGCTAGCTTCTCCACTGCGTCCCAGCATTCTCTGCGTTGTAGCATTATCTCCTGTAGGTTTTCTGTCGTCAGCTTTCCTCCCACCGTTATTTCCATTTCCACCCGTTGTTTCGCCCATCTGGGGCAGTTGAAAAATATATGGAGGTAATCATCCACCAGATCCGGGCAGTAGTTTTCGGTCTCCCTCAGATGTCTGCGATAGAGGTATGCCATGAAGCTACCATGTCCGAGCTGCAGCTGCGAGAGAAAGTAATTTACTTCTCCGTATCCTCGTGTCACCCATGGTTCTATGAGTGGGATGATTCGTTTTGTCCAGATCGCACATTCGGTTTGCTGGTTCCATCTTGTCTGCCATTCGTGCATAGTGTCTTCTCTAATACGACCACTGCTCTCCTCCCCTTCAAGGTACCTTCTTAGCCTTTCTTTTGCCATCAGGTCTATTGGCATCAGCCCGGCAACTACCGACACCGCTTCCGCCGAGGCCGTCCTGTAGGAACTACATATCCGTATTGCCAGCTGTCTGTATTCTTTCATACATCCTTCTATATTTTTTAGTTCTTATCTACGATTCATACCACGTAGGAGCACCGTACAGCATTTTTGACAGTGCCACTGTGCAGAGTAGTACTGTGCGTCTGCGGCTCGCCCTTGGTCCCTTAACATTTGTCATTAGCCTTCTCAGCTGTTCTACCGTATGGCTTACGTTTTTTGCTGTTTCCTGCAAGGGCGTATACATTTTTAGGTCTTTATCCAGTCGTATGCCCAAATATTTTATATATATTTTTTTTTTAATTGTCGTATTTTTAAAACCTATGCTCATCTCAGATAGGTTCTCCCCACCAGTACCAATGCTTCGGATTTTTCTGGCGCAATTTCAAGACCCAGTTCTTCCAGCTCCTGGTCTATGATATTAAGCGACCATTTCACTTTCCGTTTCAAGTATTCCGCATTGCCATCAATCACCACCACTGCCAAATCGTCCGCGTATGCCACGAGGTGAGTTCCCTCCGGGAGGACCAGCCTGAGTATCCTGTCGTAATATGCAATCCATAATGTGGGACCCAAGACAGAGCCTTGTGGCACCCCGCTGCTTACGTCGATTTTTTTGCTTTTCCCTATTTCTATTTTCCTGTCTCTAAAATAGTTTCCAATCAGATGTAACTAGGTATGCCGATATCTTTTGTTCTTCCAGCGTTTTCAAAATCTCAGACCACGGTGCACTGTTAAAAGCATTTCGTATGTCTAGTGCCACCATTATCGCTAATTTCTTATGTCGGTAGGAAGGGGCGGAGTCTGAGTCTTTGTGTTTTTTCGGTTTTTCTATAAGCACTAAGCAAGCAGTTTTACAGATTTGCGGGAATCTCTCCTCTCTCAGTAGTCTATTCAGGCATGCTCTACAGGTCTCTTCGTGATCTTCTAGCACTATTCTAAATATTTCCGGAGTTATCCCGTCCGGCCCAGGTGCTTTTCCATTTTTCATTTGGGTAACCGCAGTCCGTAATTCCTCTGCTGATATTTCCTGTACTATCTCGTCGGTTTCTTTCTTCTCTTGTGGGGTCCAGCTTATCAGCCGGTGGGTTGGGAAGAGTTTATCCGCCCATTTCAGTTGTTTTTCTTCCTCTAGTGTATTATTGCCTCTCAGCATTTTGGTTTTGTTAATGACGATCTGGTACGCTAGTCCCCAGACGTCATCTTCCAGCTCCTTTATCAGCTCGTTCCACTTGCGTTGTTTGGCGTCTTTTATTACCTTCTTTAGGGAACCCCGGCACTCTATAGTTTACCCATAGCTGCTTGTCTGCATTCTCTCTATATGTGCTTCTACCTGTCGTGGCAAGGCGCCTTGCACGTCGTCACTGTCGTCTGCTCTCTGCTATCCCCTCATGCCACCAGCAAACAGCTGGCTTACTTCCCATCTTTCCCTTATACTTGGTAAGTACTTAATTACAGGTTTTTTCTACAGCATTTATCGGGAATTTTTCGTCTTCTGGGAGCCATGCATTATTATTTAATTGCCTTTTTAGTGTCTATATATGTCTAGATCACCCGCTTTTATTTTCCATTTTCTTGTGGTGCATTCCTCTTGCTGATTTTCTTTTCCGAGTTTTGTGCTACTTGTCAGTGTAAACTCTATATATTTGTGATCCGACAGGGTCTCTGTTTCTTTTAGTACTGCCCAGTCCATCATGTTGTCATATGTTTCTTTCCCTGCCATCGTTATATCGATAATTGAGCTTTGGTTTCTCAGTTCGAAGGTGGCCTCATTTCCCGCATTGCAGATTATCAGATCGTGTTGTGCCAGAAAGTCCAATAGAAGATTTCCTCTCTCATCCTGTGCATCCGAACCCCACGCATAGGCCTTTGAATTAAAGTCCCCGCCTACTTGTCTGATCTTGTCTGGTCTCCTTTGGTCTTACCTGGTCTTGTGCAATTTGTTCATCAAGTCTTGTCCAATCTTATCCAGTCTTATGTAGTCTTGTCCAGCCTCGATTGGTCTGGTCTAGTCTTCTCTATTATAATCTAAAGATGTTTACGTGCTGCACACCATAAAATGAAACGGGTATTTGAATACCTATGTCGGGCAGTACAGGGAAGTTTTGTCTAGTTTTAAATAGTTTTCTCTAGTTGTTCTAGTCTTGTCCACTCTTGTTCAGTCAAGGTCACTTTTGTTCAGCTATGTCCTCTTTTGACCAGTCTTGTTCTATCCCGTCTGGCCTGGTCTGGTCTAGTCTTGACTAGTCTTCTTTAGATATGAGTAGTCTAGTCTTGTCTAACATGTCTAATCTGATCTTGTATAGATATATCTAGTCTAGCCTTGTCTAGTCTCGTCGGCTCTTGTCTCCTCTAACTGGTCTTGTCTGGTTTTGACCAGTCACATCTGGTTTTGTTTGGTCTTCTCTGGTCTTGTCTGGTCTTATCTGGTCTCGTCTGATCTTGTCTAGTTTTGTATGGTCTTGTCTGGTCGTGTCTGGTCGTATCTGGTCTTGTCTGGTCGTATTTGGTCGTATCTGGTCGTACCTGGTCTTATCTGGTCGTGTCTGGTTTTGTCTGATCTTGTCTGGTCTTGTCTGATATTTTCTGGCATTGTCTGATCTTGTCTGGTCCAGTTTGGTCTTGTCTGGTCTTCTCTGTTCTTCTCTGGCCTTGTCTGGTTTGTCTGGTGTGTCTGGTCTGTCCGATCTGTCTGGTCAGTCTGTACTGTCCGGTCAAATTGTTGAATGAATGGAGTAGGGAGATAGAGCTGCAGATAAGACAATGCCGTATACACGAAAGCAGGTACAATCGGGAGTACAACAAGGTACAAATATACGGCAGACTCCCTTTGTACCTTAGCAAAGGGTTCAGCCGTAGCCAATATAGGATAGGCAGGTTTCGGTGCGGCAACGAAGAAAAGGGAGAATATGTGTACCATATGCTGAGATGGTACTGACAGGTGGGCACATTGGATGGAAGAGTGCAAAAGGCTAACATGAGAAGAAGGAAAAAAAATAAATGTAAAGACTGGGAAGCGTGCATGGACGAGTCAGGTAGCGGTTGGCCCATAATGCGGGAAATTTTAGAGCGGAAGGGAGTGATTGTGGAGTTTAGGGAGGGAGAAAAGTTAGTGCGGGCGAGGAATTATTGTTTTTTTTGCTTTAAAGTGTAGTTTGAGTATTTGGGGTATTTTTGGGTCGGGTTATTAGTTATGTTCTGTTTTTTGTTTTAATTGTTTCCTTTTTTTGTTTTTTTTTTTGTTTTGTTGTAAATATGCCAATAAAGGTAAAAAATAATAATAAATACTGTCCGGTCTCTCCGGTCTGTCTGGTCCGTCGGATATGTCCGGCCTGTCCGGTCTATCAGGTCTTGTCTGGTCTTCTCTGGTCTTGTCTGGTTTTGCCTGGTCTTGTCTGATCTTGTCTCGTCTTGTATGGTCTTCCCTGGTGTTGTATGGTCTTGTCTGGCTTTGTTTGGTCTTGTCTGGTTTTGCCTGGTTTTGTCTGGTTATGTTTTGTCTTGTCTGATCTTCACTGGTCTTGTCTGGTCTTGTCTGGTTTTGTCTTGTCTTGTATGGTCTTGTCTGGTCTTCTCTAGTCTCGTCTAAATAAGTATTTCTTTAGCTTGTCGGATTCTGTCTTTTCTAATTATGTTTTATAGGCTATCATTTCTATGAAATTATAAGACGATCAATCTTGAAATCAAAACAAAGAATGTTTATGATGCTTGATCTTACTGACTAAATACTGACCAATTCAATTTGAAATTTTGAATGCAGGTAAAAGAAGAAGAATATTAACTGCCACACATTATTTTTATTATTCATGCGTTAAAAGTATTATTTGGAGTACGTTTCTTAGTACGAGAAATGTCACTCTTGGTTGTATTTCCACGTAACATGGTTAACGCTTGCAAATATTCAATATCGCTAGCTTACATATGAAAAAAACAATTAAATAAATAAAATAAACACAATCAAAAAACCTACAAATTAAAAATGTGACAGATTTTTTTCATTAGAAAATAAAAATTAAAGAGAACGTTTTAAAATGAGTGTAAATTATATGGTGATACCGGAGACTGAGGAGGGTTCTTATGAATTCACACTACCAGAGACAATTAAAAAAGCAAATTCTTCATTTTTTGTTTGATGGCACCTGGATTCCAAACTTGTAAGAAACATCCCCTCGCATGAGTAAAAAAAAATAGTGTTTGTAACACGGGCGGTATTGTCAATTGCCCTCTTGCCGAGCGAATGTGCACACTCACTTCGTTCGTGCACCCAATTTCGCTAACGTGTACAATTGACAACCTACCGCCATAGTTACAAAATATACTAGTCTTAGGCCGAGGCCGCACTACGGTTTTTTTCCGCACACAGTACGCTATGGGAAAAATAGGTCGCGGGAAAAAATCGCAAGTGAGACCGCTTGTATTAGTTTACTTGAGTCGCAAAACCAGCCGATTAAAAACCGCGGCGGTTTAGCCGTAGTGCGGCCTAGGCCTTATTCGAAAATAAAAATTAGCAATTGAGGCTTATCTACTCAAAATTCGAAGGTGATTCCGTTAAAAACATCGCACATATATTGTTGAATGTAATTATTCCACAAATAAAGATTCAAAATGCACTTAGCAAGTAAATATCTAATCAAAATGAAATTATTATTAGACCTATTGAGAGCGACACATATTATCTTCAATAGCTTCTTCAACGTTTTAAATATATTTTTTTATAAAAATATAAAAAATAATCAGAATACCAATTTTAGAGAACGATATATAATTTTTTAATCTTTCAAGTACAATTCCTTTTGGAACGGACTTGAAAGATAAGATAAATTATTAAGATGGACACATAATTTTTGCTACTTTGCTCTATCAAGTCAATTGACTCCTAGACAACAAGCATGGCATTTAAATACTTTATTTGTTTCGTTATTAGTATTCCATTTGTGGGTAATTACTTTTATAATTAGCTGTGAATATTAAAAATAGTGTTGTGTAAAAATTATTGTAAATATTAAGGATATCCATCGTAATAAATTTATATTTCAGTGGGAAAAGGTGTTATTTTAAAAAGTAGTATTATTACATATCCCGAAGGTCAATTCTTGAATTACGTTCAATTTAATGATGGCGAAATTGTCAAGACTTGTGAGCTTGAATATACATATGAAAATGGTACCAAAAATAAGCTACATTTGGACATTCATAGCACCTCCCCGATCTATGTGAGTAACAATGTTGTTATGAAGTTTTTCTATTTTGCGTCTGTAATGGACTCATAACATAACATATGCGTGCGGTTATGGCTCGCCGAGTGCGATACAATTTTCTCAATATGTATCGGCGATTTTGTTAATTTAGAAATGGCATAAAAGGGCGCAAAATAGAAAAAATACTATAAAAAAACTCGTTCGTAAGGCGTTTTTCAGCACTTGTCCTCCTCGCTACGCTCGTCGTTTTCCAAAATTGGACGCGTGCTGTAAAATCATGCTTACTAAACGCGTCCTTTAATACCGTTCATTCTAACATTTAACAATTTATTTTTTCAAACTTACTTTACTTTTTCGTGTCCGGTGGTTTCCGGTGGTGGAAGGATTGGCCACTGTCTGATGGAATAGTGTTACCAGAGGGCGCCGGCATGTTCTGCATATACAGCAGAAAATGCACGCGTGGAGGCTTCTTCCGTGCCCCCCATTTTATCAAAAAAAATATTTTATCTTACCATTGGTATATAGTTTGTATACATATCGCTGCTCTAGAAGAACACTTTTTTTTTCAGGAGACTAAACAAAATGAATCACTACTGAATTTCAAAAATTGGTAGTCCATGAAGTAAAACACATGTAATGTATTCATTAACATAGTTGAACAAACACCCATCCCGCGATATACACGGTACTCAATTTACACGGTTTCGCTTTACAGTGTTCTTTTAATACTCGATTAAAAGGTTTTTTATAAAAAAACCTCTGAAAGTATCTCTTTCAAAATATATCTCTTTCAAACGTAAAAGTCATCTGTTTTATGTTTCCGATCTAACGTACTCAAGGAAAGAAAGCGAAAGAAATCTACTCAGGTGGGTCAGTTCTGGATTAATCAAGAACGTATCTACCCCTATATATTTAATTAAATTTAACACAATTTTGCAGATACGTCAATGTTCTTCTAGAGCAGGGGTCGGCAAACTCAATAAACTTAAGAGCCAAATTTTTATTTAAAATTATTTCAAACTGGATCAAGAGCCACGGATGATTTTTTTTTTCATAAAGACATATTTTTGTATTTTTACCAATATCTTCTGGAAAGGTTTGTGCGCAAAGTTCTTCCTAGTGAATTATGCAATGGAAAGATAACACTTCATTGTTCGCGGAATAGTTATTTGCACACCCATTCTAAGCCCCCGTAGGTTATTAAGCCACGAAATCCGAACATAAAGCCACGTCTACCAATATTCTTTCTTTCCATAATCTTCCCTTTCATTATCAATTCTCTCTCTCTCTCTCTCTCTGTATCTCTTACAACCCCTGGTGAGTCTTCGCTGACACAACAACTCTCCTCCATTGGACTCTGTCCATCATTAGCTCCTCCGTTTCCATGATATTCGGGGATTCATCTAAGATCTGATGCGATGTTGTCTCTCCACCGTAGTCGCGGTCTTCCTAGTGGAGTTCTCTAAGCTACAACTCGGGAACTAGACTAGGCATCAAAAAAAGTTTTAGATAAAACTTGTAGAGGATTAAATTTTGCATAAGTCTAGTTCGCTAATTCCAGCTAATACTCATAGCTAGTTCGTGGAATTAGTTTAATTCCGTCTGTGGATACAAAACGTTACTCGACGCTTAGTTAAGCTATAACTCGAGAACTAGACTAGGTATCGAAAAAAGTTTTAGATAAAACCTGTAGAGGACGAAATTTGCTATAAGACGCTGGTAATAGTTAGTCCGTGGATTACGACTAACTAGTCTAATCCGGGCTGTGAAAACAAAAATTTGTTTAGGTGTTTTGAAAAATTTGTTCGCGTTAATTTAAGCTACAACTCGGGAAATAGACTAGGCATCAAAAAAATATTTAGATAAAACTTGTAGAGGATTAAATTCTGCATAAGCATAGTTCGCTAATTCAAGCTAATACTTATAGATAGTTCGTGGAATTAGTCTAATTCCGTCTGTGAATACAAAACGTTACTCGACGCTTAGTTAAGTTATAACTCAAGAACTAGACTAGGTATCGAAAAAAGTTTTAGATAAAACCTGTAGAGGACTAGATTTTCTATAAGACGCTGGTAATAGTTAGTTCGTGAATTACGACTAACTAGTCTAATCCGGGGTGTGAAACAAAAATTTGTGTGGGTGTTTTGAAAAATTTGTCTGCGTTAATTTAAGTTAAACTCGGGAACTAGACTAGGCATCAAAACAAGTTTTAGATAAAACTTGTACAGGATTAAATTCTGCATAACTTAAGTTCGCTAATTCCAGCTAATACTCACAGCTAGTTCGTGGAGTTAGTCTAATTCCGTCTGTGGATACAAAACGTTAGTCGACGCTTTGTTAAGCTATAATTCGAGAACTAGACTAGACTAGGTAACCAGACATGTTAGATAAAACCTGTAGAAAACTAAATTTGCTATAAAACACTGGTAATAGTTAGTTCCAGGATTACGACTAACTAGTCTAATCCGGGCTGTGAAAACAAAAATTTGTTTAGGTTTGTGAAAAAATTTGTCTGCGTTAATTTAAGCTACACTCGGGAACTAGACTAGGCATCAAAAAAAGTTTTAGATAAAACTTGTAGAGGATTAAATGCTGCATAAGTAAAGTTCGCTAATTCCAGCAAATACAGCTAGTTCGTGGAATTAGTCTAATTCAGTCGGTTGATACAAAACGTTAGTCGACGCTTAGTTAAACTATAATTCGAGAACTAGACTAGGTATCGAAAAAAGTATTAGATAAAACCTGTAGAGGACTAAATTTGCTATAAGACGCTAGTTATAGTTAGTCCGTGGATTACGACTAACTAGTCTAATCCGGGCTGTGAAAACAAAAATTTGTTTGGGTGTTTTGAAAAATTTGTCTGCGTTAATTTAAGCTAAACTCGGGAACTAGACTAGGCATCAGAAAAGTTTCAGATAAAACTTGTAGAGGATTAAATTCTGCACAAGCTAAGTTTGCTAATTCCAGCTAATACTCACAGCTAGTTCGTGGAATTAGTCTAATTCTGTCTGTGGATACAAAACGTTAGTCGACGCTTAGTTAAGCTATAATTCGAGAAATAGTCTAGGTATCGAAAAAAGTTTTAGATAAAACCTGTAGACAACCAAATATTACTATAAGACGCTGGTAATAGTTAGTTCCTGGATTACGACTAACTAGTCTAATCCGGGCTGTGAAAACAAAAATTTGTTTGGGTGTTTTGAAAAATTTGTCTGCGTTAATTTAAGAGAAACTCTGGAACTAGAGTAGGCATCAAAAAAAGTTTTAGATAAAACTTGTAGAGGATTAAATTCTGCATAAGCTAAGTTCGCTAATTCCAGCTAATACTCACAGCTAGTTCGTGGAATTAGTCTAATTCTGTCTGTGGATACAAAACGTTAGTCGACGCTTAGTTTAGCTATAACTCGAGAACTAGACTAGGTATCGCAAAAAGTATTAGATAAATCCTGTAGAGGACTAAATTTGCTATAAGACGCTGCAAATAGTTAGTCCGTGGATTACAACTAACTAGTCTAATCCGGGCTGTGAAAACTAAAATTTGTTTGGGTGTTTTGAAAAATTTCTTTGCGTTAATTTAAGCTAAACTCGGGAACTAGACGAGGCATCAAAATAGTTTTAGATAAAACTTGTAGAGGATTATATTCTGCATAAGCTAAGTTGGCTAATTCCTGCTAATACTCACAGCTAGTTCGTGGAATTAGTCTAATTCTGTCTGTGGATACAAAACGTTAGTCGACGCTTAGTTAAGCTATAATTCGAGAACTAGACTAGGTATCGAAAAAAGTTTTAGACAAAACCTGCAGAAGACCAAATTTCCTATAAGACGCTGGTAATAGTTAGTTCCTGGATTACGACTAACTAGTCTAAACCGGGCTGTGAAAACAAAAAATTGTTTGGGTGTTTTGAAAAATTTGTCTGCGTTAATTTAAGCTAAACTCGGGAACTAGACTAGGCATCAAAAATAGTTTTAGATAAAACTTATAGAGGATTAAATTCTGCATAAGCTAAGTTTGCTAATTCCAGCTAATACTCACAGCTAGTTCGTGGAATTAGTCTATTTCCGTCGGTGGATACAAAACGTTAGTCGATGCTTAGTTAAGCTATAATTCGAGAAGTAGGCTAGGTATCGAAAAAAGTATTAGATAAAACCTGTAGAGGACTAAATTTGCTATAAGACGCTGTTAATAGTTAGTCCGTGGATTACGACTAACTAGTATTAGCCGGGCTGTGAAAACAAAAATTTGTTTGGGTGTTTTGAAAAATTTCTTTGCGTTAATTTAAGCTAAACTCGGGAACTAGACGAGGCATCAAAAAAGTTTTAGATAAAACTTGTAGAGGATTATATTCTGCATAAGCTAAGTTGGCTAATTCCTGCTAATACTCACAGCTAGTTCGTGGAATTAGTCTAATTCTGTCTGTGGATACAAAACGTTAGTCGACGCTTAGTTAAGCTATAATTCGAGAACTAGACTAGGTATCGAAAAAAGTTTTAGATAAAACCTGTAGAGGACGAAATTTGCTATAAGACGCTGGTAATAGTTAGTCCGTGGATTACGACTAACTAGTCTAAACCGGGCTGTGAAAACAAAAAATTGTTTGGGTGTTTTGAAAAATTTGTCTGCGTTAATTTAAGCTAAACTCGGGAACTAGACTAGGCATCAAAAAAAGTTTTAGATTAAACTTATAGAGGAATAAATTCTGCATAAGCTAAGTTTGCTAATTCCAGCTAATACTCACAGCTAGTTCGTGGAAATAGTCTATTTCCGTCTGTGGATACAAAACGTTAGTCGATGCTTAGTTAAGCTATAATTCGAGAAGTAGGCTAGGTATCGAAAAAAGTATTAGATAAAACCTGTAGAGGACTAAATTTGCTATAAGACGCTGTTAATAGTTAGTCCGTGGATTACGACTAACTAGTATTAGCCGGGCTGTGAAAACAAAAATTTGTTTGGGTGTTTTGAAAAATTTCTTTGCGTTAATTTAAGCTAAACTCGGAAACTAGACGAGGCATCAAAAAAGTTTTAGATAAAACTTGTAGAGGATTATATTCTGCATAAGCTAAGTTGGCTAATTCCTGCTAATACTCACAGCTAGTTCGTGGAATTAGTCTAATTCTGTCTGTGGATACAAAACGTTAGTCGACGCTTAGTTAAGCTATAATTCGAGAACTAGACTAGGTATCGAAAAAAGTTTTAGATAAAACCTGTAGAAGACCAAATTTCCTATAAGACGCTGGTAATAGCTAGTTCCTGGATTACGACAAACTAGTCTAAACCGGGCTGTGAAAACAAAAATTTGTTTGGGTGTTTTGAAAAATTTGTCTGCGTTAATTTAAGAGAAACTCGGGAAATAGACTAGGCATCAAAAAAAGTTTTGGATAAAATTTGTAGAGGATTAAATTCTGCATAAGCTAATTTGGCTAATTCTAGCTAATACTCACAGCTAGTTCGTGGAATTAGTTTAATTCTGTCTGTGGATACTAAACGTTAGTCGACGCTTAGTTAAGCTATAATTCTAGAAATAGTCTAGGTATCGAAAAAAGTTTTAGATAAAACCTGTAGAAAACTAAATTTTCTATAAGACGCTGGTAATAGTTAGTTCCTCGATTACGACTAACTAGTCTAATCCGGGCTGTGAAAACAAAAATTTGTTTGGGTATTTTGAAATATTTGTCTGCGTTAATTTAAGAGAAACTCGGGAACTAGACTAGGCATCAAAAAAAGTTTTAGACTAGGTATCGAAAAAAGTTTTAGATAAAACCTGTAGAAAACCAAATTTGCTATAAGACGCTGGTAATAGTTAGTTCCTGGATTACGACTAACTAGTCTAATCCGGGCTGTGAAAACAAAAATTTGTTTGGGTGTTTTGAAAAATTTGTTTGTGTTAATTTAACCTACAACTCGGGAACTAGACTAGGCATCAAAAAAAGTTTTAGACTAGGTATCGAAAAAAGTTTTAGATAAAACCTGTAGAAAACTAAATTTGCTATAAGGCGCTGGTAATAGTTAGTTCCTCGATTACGACTAACTAGTCTAATCCGGGCTGTGAAAACAAAAATTTGTTTGGGTATTTTGAAATATTTGTCTGCGTTAATTTAAGAGAAACTCGGGGACTAGACTAGGCATCAAAAAAAGTTTTAGACTAGGTATCGAAAAAAGTTTTAGATAAAACCTATAGAAAACTAAATTTGCTATAAGACGCTGGTAATAGTTAGTTCCTCGATTACGACTAACTAGTCTAATCCGGGCTGTGAAAACAAAAATTTGTTTGGGTATTTTGAAATATTTGTCTGCGTTAATTTAAGAGAAACTCGGGAACTAGACTAGGCATCAAAAAAAGTTTTAGACTAGGTATCCAAAAAAGTTTTAGATAAAACCTGTAGAAAACCAAATTTGCTATAAGACGCTGGCAATAGTTAGTTCCTGGATTACGACTAACTAGTCTAAACCGGGCTGTGAAAACAAAAATTTGTTTGGGTGTTTTGAAAAATTTGTCTGCGTTAATTTAAGAGAAACTCGGGAACTAGACTAGGCATCAAAAATGTTTTAGATAAAACTTGTAGAAGATTAAATTCTGCATAAGTTAAGTTGGCTAATTCCTGCTAATACTCACATCTAGTTCGTGGAATTAGTCTAATTCTGTCTGTGGATACAAAACGTTAGTCGACGCTTAGTTAAGCTATAGTTCGAGAAATAGTCTAGGTATCGAAAAAAGTTTTAGATAAAACCTGTAGAAAAATAAATTTACTATAAGACGCTGGTAACAGTTAGTCCGTGGATTGCGACTAACTAGTCTAATCCGGGCTGTGAAAACAAAAATTTGTTTGCGTGTTTTGAAAAATTTGTTTGTGTTAATTTATGTACAACTCGGCAGACTAGACTAGGCATCAAAAAAAGTTTTAGATAAAATTTGGAGAGGATTAAATTCTCCATAAGTCTAGTTCGCTAGTTTCAGCTAATACTCATAGCTATTTGGTGGTTTAGCCTAATTCTGTCAGTGTATACAAAACGTTAAATTAAGTAAATAACTCGAGAACTAGACTATGTATCGAAAAAAGTTTTTGATAAAACTTGTAGTAAATTAAATTTCCTATAAGACCAGTAAATATAACTAGTATAACTAGTCTAATTCCAGTTGTGAAACTGAAACTTTGCGAGCGAAACTTTTTAAATTTGTTGCAAATAAAAGTCCTAGATAAATTTTGAATGAAAACCGTTTTTTTTTTGTTTTTTGCATTTTTTGTTTTGTTTTGAGCTTTAAAACGAGCGAAAAGAAAATGGCTTCGCGTCAACTTCGCGATGCTTCGCGTCAGATTTTACTTGAGTTGCATTCATCTGTCAATTTCTTCCAAACCGGCGAAAATTTTGAAAAAAGTTTCAAATAAAAGTTGTAGAGAATTTAATTTTCTATTAAAAACACGTTTAGTTTGCGAAAATACGATTAGATTTGCGTATAAAACATCCTAGTCCAGTCCAGTCCACTTAAATTTTTTCTTTTAAGATTCTGACAAGTCCTTTTTTATTACCCACCAAACTTTTAGCTCATCTGTTGCAATTGCAACAATTTTAGTAATGGGTTGTAATATTTCTTCAGACTTGTTATCATCACTTAACACATACGATGTAAGTAGATCGCAAATCCCCGCATTTGCGAGACTTGACTGCGAGACACAATAACTAAAACAACCGAGATCTGAGATAACATGTACGAGCCGCGCGGTAACTATGAGTTGAGAACTTGGCGGCCGCGGTCGTAAGACTACAGATATTGTTTTGTACCTTTTTGTGATTTTTGTTTATATTTCAATTCATTTCGGAAGAGCCATAAGCTCACATCAAAAGAGCCACATGAGGCGCGCGAGCCATACTTTGCCGACCCTTGTTCTAGAGCAGCGATATGCTAGTCTATTGCCTACTGTCATAAACGCTACGAACTTATGTTACAACTTTTTTTTCTAATCATATATATTTTATTCCATTATTGAAGATAGCTTCTGCTATTATAGTTATTTTCTATGTTTTTCTTCAAAATGAGACGTTTAAGCAAATCACGAGTCCCGCTATGCCTCCAAAAATCCTTTTTTGAACAAGAATCTATATAGAGAACAATACTCTTGTGACTTTTTTGAAGTGACAACTTCTATAGCCGCGCTGAATGACATTTGGGTAGGGGGTAAATTCATATATTTGCGTCATAGTCATCAATAGCTGCGTTCTATAGAAAAAATTTCTATTACTCAAAGATGTGTTCAAAAGAGCACATCTATACGCATATGTTTAAAGTTGGCTATGAACGTCAAACTTAATAGTCAAAGTTTTTATCAGCGTTGACAGAAGGTAGCGTATCTAAGGAAATATCAACCCCTATAATCAGTGTGCAGTACAATAGTAAGTACTTTTGACGGATGTACTCAGTAGCGTCGCTAGCGTCGGTCAATCGGACAAATGAATGCCCGGGGCCCACGGGCTAGGGGGGCCCCCACAGAGACCCGGTTTTTTTTTTTCAATAAAAAATGAATTATGCGAAGATTTGTGAGATAAAGACGAGAAGAATGACGAGAAGAAATATGTGAGATAATAGATAAATTTGCTGAAATTAAAGCAAGGAAAATAAAGTTCAATTAATTTTGTTTTTCTTTTATATTAATATATTATTATATTTTATTTCTTCTATACATATGTTCCTTTCTTGTATGTATCAAAATTAAAGAATTTATTTTTTTATTCACATTTTTTGTTTACTGGGGGCCCCACTTCAATATATATGCCGGGGCCTCAAAATCCAAACGACGGCGCTGAATGTACTAATAGATATACTAATGCTGGACTATTGGAATGTTCAGATTACTGGATTGTATCGAAGAATTCATGGTAAATCACGAATCAGAACCATCAAAGTTTTAGGCAGCCAAATGTACTCGTGTGTTCTCCAAAGGAAGGAAACTCCAAAATAAAATTAATAGTCAGCGATATAAGCTGCGGTCACATGAGGCTGGTTTACCAACTGCTAGTCGCTGCTTGCTGCTACCAGCCAGTTAAGCAGCACCATGTGAACTGTTATGTCCGCTGGTGCCAGCAGCAGCGAAGCGATTTCAATAGCGGCTGGTGAAGTTGAGACGGTTCAACTTTACTAGCGCTGCTTGCCCATGTCACGTGACGTTCCCGCTGTCACTAGCCTTGTGTGAACCCCACTGAACAGTCGGCAGCGCTGCAACCTCTGATAAAAGACGACTTCATCACTTGAGTTGTTGATTATTTTGTTTCAGTTGTTTACATTAAAATTTATTAATTTGAATTTTTCAATATTACTTTACTGATAGTAGTGTAATTAAAATAAAATTACCAAAAAGTAAAGATATTGATGTGAAGTGGAATTCAAATCATAATTCAAATAATTTTCTCTGAAATATATCACAAATATGATTGTGGGATGAAACTTCACCGTCTTATTTAAAAAGGGATATAAAAAATTCAGCACTTGAAAGTATTGTTATGGAGTTACTAGCAGAAGGGGTTAAGTAACTTTACCTCAATGAAAAAGTAAAATCAAAAATTTAAGAGACTCATATAGGAACGAAGTGAACTTTGTAAAAACGAAGTGAAAATTGAAAAATCAAGCAAGAATGGTGCAGGATCAAGTGATAAACCAAAACTTGCTTGTTTTCGTAGGGCAGATGCCTTTCTTCACAGCATTTTTAGTGGAAGAGAATCAAGTTGCCCTTGGGTAAATTGCCCTTAATACTTTGAGTAAAAAACAGGAAATTCTGTTGTGTGGCACTCGGAATAAATACAACAGGGATTTTAAACTGCCTACAGTAGCTAGGTATCTCAAAGTTATTTCTAGTTTTGTTCTGCTTGGAATAGCTTGCCTCATGTTGGTATCATGTTTGCTTATTAAAGGCGAAACTAATTGTAGGAGCTCTTCAAAACTTTTTACGGGCATTCTTAATATGTTGAAGAAAGAGCAAGCGTCCTCGGCCCTTAACTCATTCATTAGCCTCCATGAAGCTCTTTCTTTCGATATTCTATGTTCTTTCTTTCGATCCAATCTGCAACCCATTTGCGTTTTTTTTTTTAACATTTAAATTCAATAATACATTCTCATCCACAGCAGCCAATTGCCTTCTTACCAGTTTCCTTAACACTTCTTTCCTATGTAAAGACATTTTATAGGAAACAGTGACCAAAATATATAAAACTGATTCAAAACATCACAGCTGCCAGACCAGTCGCTGCTGTTTGCACAACACTGTGTGAACCCTCCAGTATGCTGGTTGCTGTCGCTGCAAGCCAGCCGCTGATGGCTAGCAGCGACCAGCGGCTGGTAAAACAGCCTAAGAGAAAACAGATAAGAATAACAAAAAAAGTCTTGCAATAGTTAATTCAGAAATTTCAGAAAACATCGAACAATCACAGCTTAGAAGGAGGAAAAAATTAAACCTCGTAAAGAATATTCCATACAAAAATTAATATACATACAGATAAATCTTCAAAAGCAGTTATAAGGGATGTTTCTAAAAGTCAAAATTTCCATAACTTACAAATTGCAGACCCATCAACAAGAAATGTGCCATATATCCTACCAATTCATTTTGCTGACGTATCAACGCAGAATCAACCAAACATTCCGGATTCAAATTCATATTATGATGATGAGATTAACAGTCATTCTCCTTCAGAAGTTTTAAACTTTCAGAAGTATTAAACAGAATTACATAAAATAATACTAACAAACTATGTACCAAATTTAATTAATTAACATACTGATAAATCCTCAAAACCAGTTTTAAAGCTGTTTTTTTCAAAAGTTTTCACTTCATTTGGCAGTGCCTGACTGCCTATATATTTTTTTTTTCTCTTAGGGGGAAAAACCTTCAGCGGGAAATATTCAAACTTCTCCTAAGGCTTTAAGTGTGGGATTGGTGGTTGCCCAGTGTTAGGGTTCGCCCGACCGCACTAAAAAAAACCCTTTGTTGCCCGGAACTGCTTATTATGGCTTCGCTTCGGCTTACTTATTTACTTGTTTTCTCTTTCCAATTCTTCACTTTCTCTTATGACTTTCCTGACCCATTCGTGTATGTTTGTCCAGTTCCCCTCTTTGTCTATCATGTACTCCGTTATTGTTTCTGGTGTCAGTTTGTTGCCAATTTCTTCTTCCAGAACTTTTTTATCCTCCTCCCATCTGCTACATTGGAAGAAGGCAAGCTCCACTGTGTCTATTTTGTCACAATATTTGCAATTGTCGGGCTCCCTAATCTTATATTTTTTAAGGTATGTTCCGAACGATCCATGTGCACCTAATAATTGCCTCAGATAGTAGTCTATGTTACCGTGTTTTCGGCTAGTTCACGCCCTTATATCCGGTATCATTCTTTTGGTCCATTCTGCCTTACCTGTCAGATTTGTCCATTCGGCCTATCATATTTCTATTATGTCTTGCTCGTTATGTTCTATATCAGGGGTCTCCAAACTTTCCAGCCTTAGGGCCATACTGATTACTCCAGTAAGTTCCGAGGGCCAAAACCATATTATCATTGTTCCTGGTGGTAAAAAGTGAAATAGTCCACTGATGAAAAAAAAGTCCGAAAAAGTACTCAACGTTTAAAAAAGGCTGAAAATTGGACTACAGTCCGCAAAACGGCAACACTGCATATTATTAATTTTCCTGTCATTATCTGTAATTTCTAGATTACTCGTAGAGTACGAGCCATGAGGAGTAACGTGACACGACATCTGGTGGACACAAGCGGAAATAGGTAGTACCTTCTATCGCTAACAGATGGCGCTAATAGCAGGTACAGAATAATCTCGTTGGTTCGAGAAAGTTCTGGTGTCTTCCACTCACTTCTAGATGGCAGTAATTGGAATATATAAGAAGGCTAGTGGCGCAACCACAAGTCAGTTCCTATGACACTGTTGTGAAATAAAATAGTGCGTACCTCCTTAAAACGTGTTTGTGCGTGTTTAAGTTTAAGACATCTTTGTAACAGTATTTTGATTTGAATTGTTGCTTTTGTGTGTGATTTAGTAGTATGGAAAAGAAGCGAAAAATTGATAGTGAATGCAGAAAATTCAAAGATCAGTGGAACATTCAGTATTTCGTAATTGAGTCCAGTAACAAAGCGCTATGTTTGATTTGCAATGAAAGCATAGCCGTTCTCAAGGAATATAACATTAAACGTCATTATGAAACAAAACATTTTCAAAATTACTCAAAATATACAGGAAGTTTGCGGACAGAAAAATTCGAAGCTACGAAGCGCGGATTGAAATCGCAGCAATCTTCATTTACAAAACACAAAACTGAACAAGAGGCTGCAACTCGTGCCAGCTTTCGTGTGGCTCTTGAAATTGCAAAACGTGGAAAACCATTCACCGATGGTGAAATGATCAAAGAATGCATAATTACAGTAGCCGAAGAAATGTGCCCTGAAAAGGTAAATTTATTAAAAACTGTCAGTATGTCAGCAAACACTGTGGCTCGAAGGGTAGAAAACATCGCTGAAAATATATCCTCTCAACTGTTCGACAAAAATGAACATGTTGAGTGGTTTTCTTTGGCCTTGGATGAGTCAACGGATGTGTCAGATACTGCTCAGGTGTTGATTTATATTCGAGGAATAGATAAAAGCTATGAAGTGCATGAAGAACTTTTTGATATGTATAGTATTCATGGCACAACTACTGGTACAGATATTTTTAAAGGAGTTGAAATGGCCATTAATCAAAAGAACCTTCGATGAAAAAACTTGAAATGCATTACAACTGATGGAGGCAAAAACATGAGTGGGAAAGATAAAGGAGTGGTCGCTCTTATGTCAAAGGCTGTAGGAAATGACGGTGGTTCAAAACCATTAGTCTTACATTGTATCATTTATCAACAGTCTTTGTGCGGAAATGTTTGGATATGTCTGAAGTTGTGAAACCAGTCATATCAACTGTTAATTTTATCAGATCTTTTGGGCTGAATCACCGACAATTCCGACAATTTATGGAAGAGATTGGAGAAAATGACTTACCTTATCATACTGCCGTACACTGGCTTAGTTGTGGGAAAGTCCTTCAGCGCTTTTTTGAACTTCGAGCAGTGATCGAAATTGAATGAAAAGCATCGCCTTTTACTGAATTACAAAAAAAGCGCATGGCCGTGGAAGTTAGCATTCTATGTTGATTTGACAAAACATGTGAACAAACTGAATTTGAGATTGCAAGGAGAAAACCAGCATTTTCCTGATTTATACACTAATATCAAATCATTCCGGAAGAAATTGATACTGTTTCAATTACAACTACGAAATAAATGTTTTTCACATTTTAAAACATGTTAAATATTCAGCCACACCACTGAGACTGAGTTTCCTATCGATTTTGCAATCTAAACTTTGAGTGCTTTGAAAATAAATTTTTATACTCGTTTCTCGGACTTTGATGCCATTGCGAATCAAATTAAGATTTTTCAGAATCCTTTTGATACTGACATTGAAACCCTAGCCTCGGAACTTCAAATGGAAATGATTAATCTACAGTGCAGTGATATAATTAAGAACAAATATCAAAACTCATCTTTGTTGGAATTTTCTAAGAGTCTTCCACTGACACAATTTGATAATTTGCATAAATTTGCTCGTGGGCTGTTTTCTGTTTTTGGTACTACTTATTTATGTGAGAAGACCTTCTCCAAAATGAAGTACACAAAAAATGTTTACAGATCTAATTTAACTGATGAGCATCTTAAATCTCTTTTAATAATTGGTACAAGTAAAATTAGTCCAGAACTACAAACTATTGTCAGTGGAAAATCTCAATTACATAAATCTCATTAGTATTTCATATGTCATTATGCTTGTTATAAGTTATGTTTTTATTTAAAATGTATAAAATGTTAGTTGGATTCATTTCAATAATTTGTTAGTTATTATATACTGAAGTTAAATTTTCTGCATATTATACATGTCTTTACTCATTACAATTCTGTGTTTCTTTATCCAACTTATCACAAAAACAATAACAATAAGCCTACAACAATGTTATGAGTAGTTAGCCCATGATTATATCATTGTAGATGTCATATTAATAATTATTCAATATAAAATTAGAATACTTCAGTAAACTAAATTTAATTTGCTATAAAAAATATGTTCTCTAAAAGGAGTTTTCAAGTATGCTAGCTATTCGCGGGCCGGACAAAATCTGTCCGCGGGCCGGATGTGGCCCTCGGGCCGTAGTTTGGACACCCCTGTTCTATATCATCTTTCTTTTTCTTTTTGTTATTGTACCTGCGTGTTCTTTCTTCAGTGAGTAAGTTGGTGGGCTTTGATCCGCTTATCATCTGCATCGCCTCCGTGGATAGCGTCCGGTAGGCTTGGGTAGTCCTAGTCAGCGTCTTCATGCTTGCTTTTTTCAGTCTTACCCTGTTTCTTTTCTTCCCTAGCGCGTAGCTCCAGGCTGGGGTCCAAAGCTAATAATATGGACTGTGTTACGGCCTGTAGGATCTTTCTCGTCCCTATTTTAGGTCCTCTGCATTTTGGCATTAGCCTTGCTACACGCCACATCTTTTCGTTTTTGTTGCTGTATGCTCTATATGTTGTCTCATGTTGCCATTTCTGCCGATCAGTACCCTTAGGTATTTGATGTGCTCTGTCGACTCCACCCATGTTTCGTTGACCTGGATTTTAGCGTTTTTTGTTTTCCAGCCCCCATATAGTAGGACGCATGCTGTTTTTTTGGGACGCAATTTGTAGCCCAATCTTACTGATTTCCCGAGCCACTAAGTCGACTGCCCATTGTGCGCGTTCTTCGACGTTCTCTCTGGTTTTATCGCTTACGATAATCGCCGTATCGTCAGCGTATCCAATAATTTTAGTTTGTTCTGGCTTGTTTTGGTTGAGTACTTCGTTGTATAGTACGTTCCATAACACCGGGCCGAGTACGGAGCCTTGTACCCCGCAGGTCATCTGTCTTCTTATGTTCTCGCCTGCTGTGATATATCTGTCTTCTAAATAGCTGGTTATGATTCGGAGTAGTTATTCTTTTATTTTTAGTCTATTTAATGCCTCTATAATTTTTTCCCACATTGCGCTGTTGAAGGCGTTTTTAATGTCCAACGTTATAAGTAGACATATTGGTCGGTTCTTGTATGCTTTTTTTCCGCTTGCAGTACCTCTTCTAGAGCATCTGTTGTGGACCTGCCACTGCGGAACCCATATTGGTTATTGGACAGTTTATGTTGGTCTTCCAGTTCTATATTTAATCTTTCCACGATAAGCCTTTCCAGTAGTTTCCGCATACAGTTTATTAAACATATCGGTCTAAACTCTTTTTGTTCCGTTTTTCCTACTTTTTTTGTTTTTTTTTTAATTAGAACTACCCTGGCGGTTTTCCATATCCTGGGAAAGGTTCCCTCTTTCATTATATTATTAAATACTTTTAGGTGAGCCTCTGGGTAAGCTAGGGCTCCCTCTTTTATTATTTCGGCTATGATGCCATCTGGGCCCGGTGCTTTCCCACTTTTCATTCTTTTTGCTGCCCTGGTGAGTTCTTCCTTTATAAATTTAGGGGTCTCTATTGGTTCTTTCCACTTCTGTTGTCTGTGGTTACCGGTGTTTTCGGGAATAGTGCGTCTATTACTTCGGCCACTTCTCGGTCTTCCATTTTTTTCTGGGTGTTGGCTTCTTAGCTTTCTACATACTATTTTGAATCCTAAGCCCCACGGGTCCCGATCGACTTCTTCGACTACTTTTTCCCAGCTCTTTTCTTTTGCCACTATGATTTTTTTCTTTCGTTCTTTCTTTCTGGCTTTGTATTTCTGTTCTAGTAGTTCAGTCTCTTTTCTCGTTTTTGCCGGATTCGCTCGTGCTCTTGTGACTAGTCTTCTTGTCGCATTTGCTTCGTTTCTTGCTTCTCGGATATTGTTGTTCCACCAGTACACGTTTTTTACTGGTTTGCTATTTTTTGTTTTCCTGAAGGTTTCCTTGCAGGTCTCATATATGGTTTCCATTAAGCTCTCTGCCGTGTTTTTGTCCTTTCTCTTAAGGTTTCCCCTAGTACTTTACAGTATTTTTTCCTACTTTCTCTGGTTATTATACATCTATCTTTTTCGTTGCTTGTCTCTTTTGGTTCAGCCCTTTCTTCGTCCAGTATCTTGTAATATATATTCTCGTACTTGCTTAGATTTTCTTCTGTGTTTACTTGCCATTCTACTAGGCGGTTTGACAGTTTCTGTGATGTCATTGTCATGTCTATGTCGGACGTCCCTTGTGGCCCTGAGAAAGTCGGGATTTTTCCATCATTATGAATATGGAGTTTTTGTTGTATAGCCCATTCTGCCAGGATTCTCTCTCTCTCTCATATTCCTGGCTGTTCCCCCAGGTCTCCGATTTTGCAGTCATGTCGCCAGCTATTAGGACTTCTTTCTTGCTTGTTCTAATGATGTTTCCTATCTGGCTGAGGTATTCTATGAATTGTTGTTTTATAGTTTTGTTTGGTGAGATATAGCATGCCACTATTAGGATGTTTTCAAGTTCTACGGATGCGAAGCCTTTGTTATTTGTTCATTTTTTTTTATTTGCCAATCCGTGTTAAAGATTTTTACCGCGACGTCCTGATCTGTGTCCATGATCCAACCTTTCTTTGTTTTGTTTATATTAGGTTCTGTTATTATAGCTACGTCGACGCTTTGTTTATTTACGTGTTTGTAGAGGAGGTCTATTACCTCTCTACATCGGTCCAGGTTGGTTTGTAGAATTAGCATTTTCGTTTTCTGTTTGGGCCTCCGTCCCTTCATTGTTTTTATTGTGTTCTTGTTTGTTTATGCTTATCTTTTTTTGGTTTTTCCTTTTTTCTTTCTCTTCCTCGGTCTTAGCCCTGTTTGTAGCTTTTACTAATGCTTTTACTAATATATAGGGCATTTGAACTTCCCGCTAGGGTGTTCTTCCGTTTTGCACTCTATGCAATATTGCTCTTTTTGCAATCTTTCATTGCGTGTCCTTTTTCCCCGCATCTCCAGCAGGCCATCGTTCGGTCCGGCCCTGTGCATTCTTTGCTATGGTGTCCGAAGCACAGGCATTTAGAGTAGAGAGCCCAATTCTCAGCCTTCTCATCTTTCAGCTAGTTTCCTGGCGTTTCTTTCCGAGGTCACTATTATTGCTGTTTGGTTTTCATCCGGGTTTATGTGCAGTTTATGTATTTTAATGTCGTCCTCTTTTATCCTTGGTTCCTTGATTGCATCCGTTATTGCTTCTTCCGTGGTTACTCCGTCAATATATTTTATGAGCAGGCTTTTTTTCTTATTCCGGGAGTTCTTATATCGGCCTCACTTCTGGTTTCTCGCACTAGTTTCTTGAACTCTTCCGGATTACCTTTTAACAGGATCTCTAGCTCTCCCTTCGATGTTTTTCTTGTGCCGATGATTTCGTTTTGTTTGTCGGTTTCTCCTGTCTTTGCCTTAATGCTTTTAAGGAGTTCTGCATATGTACATGTTTGATCCCTTATGTAGATTTTGCTCTTTTTTCCTCTATTTGTTTTCTCTCTGTCTTTTTCTGAGCTCTTTTTGTTATATTCGTCTGTATCTTCGTCTGGTCTCCTATCATTGCTCTTGCTGGATTGATTATTTATGCTTGCTTTGTACAGCTTGACTTTGATAGGTGTTCCGTTAATTACATATTGTATTAGTTTCTTTGTAGTGCTTGGTTCAATTCCGAGTGCTGATCTTGCCATGCTCACGTTTCCCCAGTTTCTTTTAATTAAGCCATCCCTTAGGTTGCACATCACTTCGAATAGTGTTTTCAGGTCTGCTTTTTCATTGTTTTCCCTTTTGCTGAAGATATGAAGGCTATTTTCCCTATTTCTCTAGTGGCTCCTTCTCTGTTTGGTATTTCGATGGTTTTGTTTACCAGGATCACATCTCCTGGTAGTAGTTCCAGTCCTCTCGTTGCTTCTTCTACAGTATATTTTTCTTAAAATTTTTTGGCTAGTCCCTTAATGTGTTTCTTTTCGGTTGCGAAGCCATTAACGATTATCTCTTGCCTTGGGGCTTCGAAGATATCCCCGACTTTTTCTTCTACGTTTTTGTAGATTTCCTCTGTCCATGTCTTCTTTCTTATGTCCTCGAAGGTTTTGTGTGTTTTTGGTTCATCTGGTAGTTCTTCCATTTCCTCTATCCTTTCTTCATCGTAGGCAGACGTTTGTGTGCCAATCTCTCTTTGTTTTCCAGCTTACCTGTTCTCTTCAGGCTCTCCTCATTGGTTTCCTCCGTCCTTTCTATATCGGGGGTTGCCGTTTGTGTGGTGGCCTCTTGTGTGTTCCTTTTCTGCCTTGTGCTTTTCTTTCACCCATCCTTTTGATTTCTACTTTCGTGTTCTGGTTATTCTTGATGAGCCTCATCAATTCTATTGTGCTATTGTCCACCTCAGTTAGTATTTTTTCCACGTTGTTGCTCTTTTGCGGTCTCTTGGCTGGGTTTACAGGGTTGTCCTCTGCCTCCCATTTTCTTTTAATCTGCGCTATATCTACGTTGCCCGTTCCTATGGAATGTGACCTCTGTCTCGTTGGTGATCTGTGTGTCCTTTGGGAGGGTTTAAAAGGGTGTTCCATTTGTTTCACTGTATTGGTTGTCTTGTCTTTTTCTCCAATTGCTTCCGCCTCTGCTGTCTCTTTGGTCGATTGCTTGCTCCCCCCAGAATCCGTGGAGCAGCCCGGGGTGGGATTCCGGACTGGGTCTAGGGAACGTTTTTTGTTAAAAAGGATTTTCCCCTCTGTGCAAGCCTGTTGGTCCGCGGGAGCGTATTTTATTTGGCTCCTACCCTCCAACCCTGCTGGATGCAGAGCCGGCGAGCATTCCCCTATCAGCAACCGGGCGACGCGCTCGGTCGGGGTTTCAGGTATCCCCACCCCCAACCAGCGAGCCCGAGAATACTCTTGTGACTAGAATTGGTCTTCTAGGTCTTAGTCTTGACTTACTATTAGACTAGACTAGATTTTTGGTAATGTAGTCTGAATGTGTAGATTAGACTAGGTCTGCAAATTCAATCTAGACTAGACATTTAATAATCTAATCTGATTGTCTAGACTCTACACTAAACTTGGTCTCATAGTTTTATCTAGACTAGACATTTAATAACCTAGTCTTACTTCGAGGTAGGCGTTGTTATACTTTTCTCCATTAGGCTCCATCGCTCAGGGACTTCGTTTTACGTTCTTCAGTCTTCTTCCCTCTGATAATTTCTAGCAGCATCCCTATTACCGCATTCCGGCCGTGCTTCGACTCCAGTAGAAGTGCTGCTGCGTTCACCTACGTAACTTGAATTTGACATTTGTTGTGGGCAACTCTTCTTATATGGTCCTACATCGGGCATTGGGACACAGTATGTTCTGGAGGGTTCACCGCCTCTGGTCCGCATTACCAGCATTCGTCGGTCTCGCTCTTCTCAATTCTCTTTAGGTATGTGTTGAAGACACCATATCCCGTCATTGCCTGGGTTGAGTGGTAGTCTAGATCTCCCCACTTCCTATTGCTCCACCAGCGAATATCCTTAATAAAGGTTTTTGTACACCCTTCAAACTGTATCACCTGTATCAAGCTGTATCAATAAGATTTTTGTTGCCAGGCGTTCAACATAATTTCTCTGCCAGCTGGTTTTGATTGCTTCCCTCTTTCGTGGATAGAACCTCTTTCTTGGACGCGTAACTTTATAGGCGGTATGCTATGGCAAGTACGGCCATGGTGGAGGTGGTCCTATAGGCCGCCGCAACATGTATTGCCATCTTTCTATTTATGCTCTCCAGCATTCCCTCATATCTGTACTTGCGTCAATATATACGCCTCCTCAACCTCAGCCCTCCATTGTTTCGCATGATTCTTGCAAAAACCATCAGCGTAACATTAGCAATCTCGCCTGTCCTCTTACTATGTGTTGTCATTCTGATAACCTTGTTTATTTGCATCCTCATATATTTAAGGGATTTCACTATAGACCAATGTTCCTTCTACTTTTGTTGTTAGATTGTGCAACTTATATCTCCCTTCTCCCAATCAGGAGAACAATCTCTGTTTTTTTTAAGGGCGAGCTTGATACCCATTTCCTTCAATGCCAGGCCGATTTTGTTTATGGCATGTCTTATATGTTCCTCCAGGATCTCTGGTGTCCGAGACGATACGTGAACGGCAAGATCGCCTGCATAAGCTATTAGTCTAACACCCGTTCCTGTATCCGTATCTTAGTACAGTATAATTTTGATAATCCGACACATATGGGATCAAGCGCCGGATTATCAAAAACAATCCGGATTGTCAGGATTCAACGAAAACAATAACAATTTTACATATTTTATGAACAATTGTATTTCAGAAAGAATAAAATATGTATCTATGTAGGTAAACGTCTACCTACATACAAAAAAATATGTAATAACTTGGAAGTGATAGTAAGACAATTGTAGAGTGGAGTTAGCTTGTTCAGAATCGTCAATCAAGTTTACAGAGTTTAAAGCAGGGTCTGTTGGCCAGACTTTTTTTCCAAGAATACTGAATGGTGTTGTTTTTAACTATATTTCTTCTGTGCGCGAGGTTTATATCCGGTGCGGGGCAGCATAAAGAAAAGACACGTGTTTCGCCAGAGCGCCGGATTACGAAACGGGTCGAATTAAACAACCGGATTATCAAGATTATACTATATTTTGTTATTAAAGATTAGCCTTGGACCTAGGGCGGATCGCGGCGACATTACCCTTCTGCGTGTTCCATCAGTTGTTATGATGTGCCTATTAGACAGGTATGGCTGAACAGTTTTGAGGAGGTATCCACTAACCTCTGCATTTCTTAATGCGCATATGATGTATTCCCAGGGAGCAGAGTTGAAGGTGTTTTCGATATCTAGCGTAATCATTGCACAGATCTCTCTTTTTTTTAAGCCGTTTTCTTTAACCAACGGATTTCGATCCCAGACCTACAAACAAAATATCAACTCACCTCTCTGAACGTGCGCGGCCCCTGCCAAGCGCGGGTCCCTGTGCCGGCGCACAGTTCGCCCACCCTTCACGCCGGCCCTGGTCTGTGGTATCTATTAAGCAAATTGGCCTGAACACAGCCGGTGCTAGGGGATCTTTCTGGGGCCTTTTAATAAGTAACAATCTGGACTAGACAGTCTAGCCTAAACTTGGTCTTCAAAGTTTTATCTAGACTAGACTTTTAATAATCTAGTCTGATTGTGTAGACTACACTTGGTTTTCAGATTTCATCTAGGCTAGCCATTTAATGACCTAGCCTGATTTTATAGACTAGACTTGGTCTTCAAGCTTTGGTTCCTCTATAATTAAACAATTCTTGTGATATTAAAACGTTATCGTAGCCTAGAGGTTAGCTGATGAATTTCGGGTCCGGATTCAATCCGAGAGCGATGTAGACCGTATTTGATCCAATACAACAAACGTCACTACTAACGTACCACCTCTACGGAGAGCATATGTCAATCCTAGACAGACGACAGAAACATTTCTGAACCTAACAATGATAGGGAGCATGTAATCGTGGTACCATATCATAAAAAATGAAAAGGGAGCAACCTTCTACAACCTAGCACAAGCAGTGATACGGGGCAATACTTCTACTAGTACCATATCAATAAGGGAAGGGGGGACGTAATAGTACCATATCGAATATGGGGGGCGGTAGAATCCTTGTACTAGTACCATATCATAAAGCTATGACAAGGGGCGATAAGTAATCATCCAAATTACTGTAATTAAAAATGACAGCTGGTGTAAGATAAATGTAAGATACATACACAAGAAATGGTGTTTCTGAACTATCATTGCCATGGGGATGCAACTCTCGTACCTCTCATACACCTTCCTCTAAGGTGTATGAGAGGTTCTACAGAGATTTCCAGGTGCCCTCTATTCCGGCCTTATTTACTACGGAGTGAATGACAGCTGGCCACCAGGATATCGCTGACCATGGGATAGCTCACCAAAGAGAATTTGTTTTGGGAGCCGATCATCGGACATCCGGTACACATGCCCTAGCCAGCGCAGTTGATTGCACGCCAAGATGTTCTCTATAGAGTCGCAAGTAGCTCTTTCCCGAATTTCTTTGTTGGAGATGAAATCACGCCATTTAACTCCTTATTATGAGCTTTCATCTACCAGCAGCATCAGCCACACGTAGATATATATATATATATATATATATATATAGACGGAACCCCTTTCGAGACTGTTCAACTGTTTCAACTATCTGGGAAGTCTAGCGAATTGACAGAAGAAGTGACAGCGAATTGCGACCTGGATGCCGAAGTTATCCACCGTGCCTCGCATGCCGTACGGTGTGCCTCGCATGCCTTCTTTAAACACCGGGAGAGAGTCTTTGGCTGCAGTGACCTGACCATACACACGAAAGTCCTAGTTTGCAAATCAGTTGTCATATCCATCCTACTATAACGTAGTGAGTGCAGGATTGTGTACAAAAAGCACGTTAAGGTGCTGGAGAAATTCCAAATGAGAGAGCTGCGCTGTATCATGAAAGTTAAATGGCAAAATTTCATCTCCAACAAAGAAATTCGGGAAAGAGCCAACTGCGACTCTTGGCGCGCAATCAACTGCGCTGGCTAGGGAATGTGTGTCGGATGTGCAATGATCAGCTCCCAAAACAAATTCTTCTTGGTGAGCTATCCCATAGTCAGCGATATCCCGGTGGCCAGCTGAAGAGGTATAAAGATGTCATTTACTCCGTAGTAAAGAAGGCCGGAATAGAGGAAACACCCGGGAATCTCTGCGTCAAAACAGAGGCTCTTGGTGTAACATCTGCCACAATAATTCCGGCATATTCCCTACACGCAACACTACCATAAGATCACCCGAGATCGAGACATTTGTATGTTCTCATTGTCAACGTACCATCCGATCTTGTATCGGTCTCTGAAGCCACCAACAGGCCCATGAGCGGAGGCGCCGATGGCAAAAAGGAAAGGATCTTTGCAACGAAGAAATCCCGACGACGACACCTTCCTCTATAAAAGAACCACTTCCGATGGATGAACATAAAAAATGTGGAAAAATTACTTAATAGGCCTCATAGTCGCAATGCTTGAAGGGCTGGAATAAGCCGATATCCACATTGGGAGAGAAGAGAAAGAAAAAGAAAGAGCACGTTCGATCAACTTATTTTGTTATAACAATCTTAATATATAAAACACAGTTGGGTTTGAATTTTCGCTTTTAAAAACTCAAGAACGGCTGGACCGATTTTTATATTTTTTGATTTATTGCATTTGCCTCCAACCCTGCTATTATAGTTCCTATTAAAGTAATGTAAAAATTCATGACAAAAGGTAATAATAATGAAAATAATTCATTTTCTCATTTTTTTCTGGAACGCCACATATATTCGCACAGTCGAAGCTACTTAAACTATAACTTAAGCTATGCCAGTAGATGGCGCTATTCATTCCCCATTCATAAATGTCATCCACGTGTTTTACATTTATCTTTATCTAGAAAATGGTCAACGAGTTTATTTCAACGCATCAAATGTTGCTCAACGTGCTGTAACCCCTCCAGTGACAACATTGAGAAGTGTTTTTTATTTGCCAAAGCTCTAATGTTCGTGTACCGACATCACTTCGAACTGTCAATGGTGCAGTGTACCCAACATTTCATGCTGCATGTCAACAGCTCAATTTGCTTGAAGACGAAATTCATTGGGACATTACAATAGCTGAATCAGTTCTTTCTGCATTTCCCAATGTCGATGTTTCGATGTTTCCGATCGAATCCAATTGAACTGTGGTACAAGTACAAGGATGACATGTCAAAATACATTTTACATCGAATTCGTGTCACTTCAGGGAATACCGATCTCCGGGTAAATGAGGAAATACATAACCAGGCTTTGCTTTTGATAGAAGTAAGTAAAGTTAGGTTAGGTTAAAGTTAGTTAGTTAGTAAAGTTAGTAATGCCAACGCCAAATCGTGCTACGAACGACGCTTTCAATCGAGAAGTGGAACATGAACGTGAATACGACCAAGATGCATTGAACAAATCAGTTTGAATGAGTATCACTGTATCACTGTTGAACTCAAAACATTAGGATGTGTACGATAAGTTAATAAAGGCAATTGATGATGAAAATGGTGGCTTAGTTTTCCTCGATGCGCTCAGTGGAAGACACTTTAGCCACTGTTCGTGCGAGATTCGAAATTGTCGTAGCAGCTGCTTCTTCAGGTATGGCGACCACGTTGCTACAAGGATGCAGAACGGCTCAATCGGCGTTTAAACTACCGTTAAACCTTTAAACGACTGAAACACCCAGATGCAACAATGCAAAACAATCGGCAATGGCCAAAGTGTTAATAAAGTGTTAAAGCAAGTAATAATAGCATATGGGATGAATGCGCAATGGCGCACAAACGTTCATTGGAAGCACTAAATCGAACCATGAAAGATCTGCGCAATGACTCAAGATGTTTTGGAGGCGCAATGATTCTACTGTCTGGCGGTTTCCGGCAAACCCTACCAGTAATTCCAAGATCCACAGCTGCCGATGAAATAAGCTCTTGCCTCAAATCATCTACTATGTGGCGATATATTAAGGAACTTCAGCTGACAACAAAGATGCGAGTTGCATTGCTAAACGTTCCATCTGCCGAAGATTTCTCCAAGCAATTGTTGTCAATCGGTAATGGCCGTCTTCCCGACGACGAAACGAACGAATTGATTACGTTTCCGCATATTTTTTGATATAATTGAGGACGAGCCCACTAACAAAGTGTTCCCGAACATTATTGTTAATCACAAAAATTGCTATTGATTGAGTGAACGAGCAATTCGACTTTTGAGGTTTGGGCTTTTTTTTAAACGTCGTACCTTATGCGAGGGAGAGAACAGACACGATTATATTCCCATATATACGCGTAACATTTGACGGACTTTAATTCAGCTAATAAGATATTTTTTAATGATAATAGATTCTGAGGCGATACGAAGTTCGCCGGGTCTGCTAGTTTCTTATAGATTTCAATTGTGGCTTTTTATAAAACGCAATTTGTTCACTATAAATTTTCTTGGAACACATTCCACAACTTTTCTTGGAACGCATTCCACAACATTTCTTGGAAACATTTATGATAAAGGCCGTCGAGTACGAAGCGGCACTTAAAATTCCAAAATTTTTGTTGCTCTTCCGAGATTTTTTTTCTTTCCCCGTTGCCCCAAATAGTTTTTTTTTTCTAAGAATTTAAACGAATCTAATGGGATTATAATAACACATGCAAAAAAAACTTAAACGAATACAAGATTCAAATAGCTTCCACTCCAATTTTTGCTGGAAAAAAATTACGCTGAAGCGTTTCTTTCAACGAGATTTATTTCTTTTCCGAGAATCGTTCGGTTCGGTAGCCCTCAATTTAGAAACTGTTATAACATATACATTAGGGTTTTCGCGTACCCGACTTTTTTTAATACCCTGGTATCGGGTATTATTTTTTCAAATACCCGGGTATACCCGGGTACCCGGGTATTTGCAAATTTTGCATAAAAAGAGACAATTTCTTATAATAATGTTTTATTTTATTACGATAGAGTGAATGAAGTTAACTTAAATTATATATCAGTCTCACAGTTAAGCAATCTTGTTCTCATTAACTAATTAGGAACTAGTTCCATTGTCCTGCCTTCGCTTTTCGGTAGAGTTAGCTGTTTATTATGAAAAGCTTCTCAGATGAATTTACTACGACTGACGGCCGGAATGGAATACCGTCTTGTGCAACCAAGCGTGCAACAATTTTGAAAATCTCAGTACAATCTAAAGACTTTTTCGAACTAGATTTGAACTTTGGTCAGATTTAGATTGAGTAGACGATATCGATGGCACTTCTTCTTCGCACGTAAAGCTCTGTTTTTCGATCTTTATTTTATGTAGTTTATCTAAATGTTTTAATAAAACACTTCTTGAAGAGCCTTTATAGCATAATAGTTTTGGGTATATTGAACATTGTAACTGATTCCTTATTCTGTATTTTTTTATAAATATTTTCGTACTCCAGAAAGAGGTCTATCCATTTTGCCTAAAAATTTTATGGTTATCCACTAGATACAATTTTTTATTTTTTATTAATAATATTTAATTCAATTACTTATCGTTCACCGAACAATATTTTAATCAAACTCCAAGGAAATAAAAACAAAACATGGCGACATAACCAAACCTAACCGCAAGTTTACTGCATTTTTGTAAAAAACTCAACGCCTTCTTTAGAGTTATTTTAATTGTTTGTAGTGCAAATATGCTAATATTTTTTTAAGCGCTACTTAGTAATAATTTTCCGATTTTTTATGAATTCTTTGATCAAAGTGGATACGCGGGTACCCGGGTCTGGCAATGAAATAGTACCCGGGTAGTAAAAATTTCATATACCCGGGTATACCCGGATCCGGGTACCCGGGTAGAAAACCTTAATATACATGTCATAACAGATAAGACTAGGCAGAGAAGATTATACATACAAATATTAGCCGGACATGACTAGAGAGACAAGACTCATCTAGACATGACTTTTAACACCTAACCACCTGACATACGTCTCTCAGACCCAAAGTAGCAGTAAATTTCTCACCTGAGACGTATGGCAGGTGGTTAAGGGTTAATAATCTAATATGAGTGCGTAGACTAGACTTTTTATAATGTAGTCCGAGTGTATAAACTAGACCTGGTCATCAGAGTTTCATCTAGTTTAGACTTAATAATCTAAACTGACAATGAGTTAGAGAAGCTAAGTAGATTTGAGAGAAGCTAAGTGGTACCTCTTCAAGAAATAGATTTCAGTACGCTGGCAGAAAATAGATTTCTTTAACTTTGGGACGCACCACAGTGGGCCCGAATCCAAAAAATCCGATCATGAATAAAAGTTGATGTCCAATCTTCAAGAAATTTGGTATCTGGGGGTTTTGGAGGACACTAATGACAAATCCGATATCAAATTTTTCAAAAACAAAATGGCTGATCCAAAATGGCCAATGACTTCAACTCCAAAAAATGTGATAAATTTTCTCCAAAGTACTCTATTGGGTTTCTTGATTTCGCTAATCACGAATCTGATATTTAATTTTTTCAAAAACAAAATGGTGAATGACTTCCTCAAAATGTGATTGATTTTCTCCAAAGTAGTACAAGAGGTTTTTCGAGATTGCAAGTCACGAATCTGAAATTACATTTTTTGTAAAACAAAATTGTGAATACAGATGGTGAGTTTTTTGTTATTCTTACTATTTCTTAAAAAAAATGGGATTTTGGTTGTTTTTGAAGTGGCTGATTGATTTTGAAGTCGCCGTCTACATAAGTTACATCTGAATCGCTTAAATCAGAGGAAAGTCAATACCGTAAATCAATGTTTCTTAAAGTGGGGTATAAGATGATTTTGAAAGGGGTACGAAAATGTTGTGTTAAAACGTTGTGTTTTTGGTACGAAAATTTGCTTTGGCAAATTTAAAAAGAAAAATAAATTTTTTTATTCACGTTTGCCTTCTAAAGTCATGTTTAATTCCTTGGATAAGGATCAATATAACAGTGGTTTATTTTCACTAGTGAAACAAAAGAATCGTTGGCACGCATCAAAATAACTCATTTACGGGCTCCGTAAACATAACCCTAAATGTTGACTTCGCAGATGTTCTTTTTTTATCGCCAATCACAAAACTTATGCATTGTTTAGTATAAATCTCTTGATTTCTGCGGGAGTAATCTTTCCACAATTGCGTCACCATCTAGCAATAATTCTTCGGATGTATCCATGAATGATTAATAAAACACAAATTAGGAGGAGACTTGTCAAAGCGGCCAATGAACTCGCCCCTCTCGCTAGAAGAAGGAAGCATCCGTGGTGGACTGAAGACTGTGACAATGCAATAGCCCAAAGACAGACAGTCTGGGTGAAGTGGAATTCTAAAAAGACCAAGGAAAATTTGCATAAATTTTTGGAACAAACACAGGTTACAGCCAAGATAATTCGAGGAAACAAAACCGGACCACACAAAAGCAAGTAACCCAAATCGAAGAAAGCTCTGCTAAGAATAACTCTAGAGATTTCTTTGGAACCTTCAAGCAGACACTCAGAAAATACGCTCCGCCAAGCCTCCACTTCAGAGACTCACAACTGCCAAAAAGGACAACTGCCACCTTTTGGCTCAGTACTTCTCAGTACTATCTCAGTACTAAAAATCTACTCAACTGTGATCCACCCAGCGAAGACTTCGACTATAAACAAACCACACAAAACCCGAACTCGCTGCCCCCTTCATTGGAAGAAGTTGATCAGATAATTCAAGTTCTTAAAAATAATATGGCAGCTGGCGAGGTCTCTAACGTTGCTGAACTGCGTAAGGTGTTGGAAATAATGCCGTGCGCGAGCTAACCGAGAAATTACCACCCGATTGGAAAACTGCTCTGAACTATCTGCTTCACAAAAAGGGAGATTTTACTGATCTAAACAACTACCGTGGAATTTCTCTCGTCCCGGTAACATACAAGATTCTCTCGATGGCGTTACAAACAAGGGCAGAAAATCAGCTGGATAGTCAGCTGGGAGAATACCAGTGGCTTCAGGAAGATCCGATCCTGTATTGAACAAATCCTCAATCTTAAAACTGTACTTGCATACTCCAAGATGAGAGACCTCAAGGTGGCCATCACCTTTGTTGATTTTAGGAAGGCCTACGATTCCATTGATAGAGAAACGCTTAACAAAGTACTCCAGGAACTAGGGCTAGACAACAAAACCCGCAAACTCATCCTAGAAACTTTGACCAACACCCATTCCAAGGTTAAATTTAGAGGCAAGATTTCAGAAGGCTTCGAAATAAAAACTGGAGTGAGACAAGAAGATGGACTTTCAAAACTTGTCAACTGTGTCCTTGAAAAGGTTATGATAGAATGGCGCAAGGAACTGATCAATTTGGGTGCTCAAAGTGGTATCTAACTGGGACGTAAGAACGATGGACTGGTTGAAGATTGCCTGGCTTTTGCAGATGACATGGCACTGTTTCCTGATTCTCGTGAGATGGAAACAATGCAGGTAAATTCCCTCAGAAAACAGGCTGCCAAAGTGGGTCTTCAAGTGTCGCTGAAGAAAACAGAATTCTTCACTAACATCAGAGAAGCAAACAGAGAGATGTTACAAGAGCAGGGAAACATCAAGAGGACTTAGAAATTTAAGTATCTCGGTGAATGGATTGAACCCAACTTATCAGAAAGATCATCACTATCCAAGAGAGTCTACAAGTTTGAACTATCCTATCGACTGACTAAGAACGCTTACAACAAGAAATGCATGTCACACAACCTCAATACCCATCAGTCTTACGACCAGAAACCCTATATCCCATGGGGTGTCTTTCCTTGAACCGAAGAGGTCTGGTAGGGAAATTGGAAATCAGAGAGAGGAGAATCCTCATGAAGATCCTAGGCCCGGTAAAGAAAGATGGGGAATTCCGAAAGCGGCATAACTCTGAGCTCTACGAACATATTGAGATGCTCTCTGACTGTGCAAGGAAAAGAAGGCTAGCTTTATATGGCCACGTTGCAAGACAAACCGACTAACCGACTAACCAACCGTCTGTTCACCTTCTGACAAAACAAGAAGGTTCGTACCACTTGGTTGACAGAAACCGAGAAGACCGGGAATAACAGATCTCCAAAACAGACAGTCTATTCGACGCACCCTGAAGGAAGTCCGTGAATTTCAGGAAAAAACCCGGAGGAAAGGTACAACCTGGACAGAAGAGAGAAAAGAGACACCGGCAGAAGATACGACAATACTGGGCAAAGATCAAAGCCCAACAGTTGAACAAGCGTGGTCCAAAGTAGGCCCATTCGAAACAAGAAGAAAACACAAATGAATTAAACACAACTCGCAAAGAAATTTTTGACGTATGAATCAACAATTTTATCGTTGCCATGACAACAACACAATCATGACCGGACTGCTTTTCGTAAAAAAAACAACAAAAGAAGAAAAATGGAACTATTTGTTTGAATTTGATTGAAAACATCTGGCATTGTTTTCTCTCTGTATGATTTTCTTGAGAAATTCTCGATGTCTTTGTTCCGGGCTTCTTGTTAGGGTTGCCACCTCAGACCTGGGCCTCGCCCGGAGACGATAACTACAAAAAAAACACGCTTAAAAATGTAAAATTCGCATGCCTACAAATTAAATACAATTTATAATTATCACAGAGTAGTTACTGTGCATATAACTAATAAAAACAAACTTAATATTTTACGTATACAATTAGAACAGGTAAAGAAGAAAATATGCAAAATGCTACATAATAAATTATTTACTTATTTTTCCATGTATATTTCTTGTTTGACATCGCAGCCTTTACAAGATCGGCATTTTCTGGTGTTTTTATGAAATAAAAAAATTGTCGATAACTCATGTCAAAATTAAGTTTTATGCATAATTCTGCCTTTACCAACTCAACCCGCATCCTGTTACGGTTGTCTGTCCAAGTATTTCCCATAATCGAAAAAAATCGTTCCACATATGCATTACTTATAGGCATCGATACAATCTTACCAACAAGTTTTGGTAGTTCAGTGAAAACACCAGAGGAAAATATTGCAAGCTAAATATACTTCATAAGTCCCATAAAATATTGCACAAAGTGAATATAACATTCGGCTAAAGATAAACGATCTTTATCGTCTCGAATCTCATATTCACAATCCTTCATGAATTTGCAAATGATATTGCATATCTTCTTCACCCAGTTGTACAAGCTGACCAGGCATAAACAATTTTTTCTAAAGCTTTATGTAGAGATAGCCATCTTGTTATCGTGGCGAATAATATTGTTATATTCCAATTCCAAAAAAGCAAAGCAATCTTTTAGTTCCTTAATTCTTTTAGAGCTAATAGAAATTTCAGCATATATTTTTAATACCAAGGTTTCAACATAGAGAGATAATGCCTTACATGCGTGTCTAGCTGCATTATGAATTACATGGCAGTTACAATTACTTTTCAAAATTTAAGATCCTATGAATTGAACTGTAAATATAACTGGAACGCGCATGCTGCATTGCGAAAGTGAGGAGCGGCTGTTAGACGAGTGCGGCTGCTGTAGAAGGGATAGGCATATTTGTTCTTCTCAAGCGCGTAAATGATACAAATGCTACCTTCGGTAATGAATTCGGTCCAAGGTGCGATATAACAGGTAGAGCGGGCCTTATAATATTTATCAGGTTTTTAAGCAAAAAAGATCAAAGAGAAAGTTAAAATTGGATTTTTAATACATATCAAAGT
Source organism: Phosphuga atrata (assembly GCA_944588485.1). Classification (NCBI taxonomy): domain Eukaryota; kingdom Metazoa; phylum Arthropoda; class Insecta; order Coleoptera; family Silphidae; genus Phosphuga; species Phosphuga atrata. The sequence continues at coordinate 17,002,247 of OX155905.1, forward strand.
TACAAAATAACTACAAAACTTTTTTACAAATAATATTAATTTCACACAAATATTAAATGTTCACAGTCAATGTTCATGAAATATTCAAATGTTCACAAAAAATAAGCAACAGGGCATTTAAAATTTTTGGTATATGAAACTATTTGAAAAACCAATGCCTCGCTGGTCATTTCTTCTGGATTTACAGGAGCAATATCGCCCAAATCAACATAGCCACAATGTTGATCATTTTTCTTGTCATAGAGTATTTGAGAACGAAAGGCCAGAGTCGAAGATTAAAGCAACATTTTTCAAATAATCATATTTTAAAGCCTCTTCTTTTAAAAACTCAAAAACCTCGTCCAAGAAACCAACTTCACAATTAAAAGACGAAACCCATTTTCCCAACATCGCAGCATCCGGTAAACATAGCCTTTTTCGAAAAAAAAAATTGTAGGCCTTTGGCGAATAAAAATAAACAGTCAAAGCAAATTCCTTCATTTGTTTGGTGTAGGTACTTTATTTGAGATGCCTTTACCTTAGCATTTTTAATTTCACTTGTGAATAAATTTAAAGAAAAACCTTCAAAATTATTCAAGAGAACCTCTTCAATAACACTGTCAGACTTTGCGTTTTCCTTTAAATGTTGAATTAAATCCTTCATTGATGACATTTTTGTTTGCTTTCTAGAAACCTTTTGTTGGAGAGTTTTAATTTTAAGCTTGTACAATTTGAGTTGTGGTAGAGAATTCCTTAGCAGCCGAGGGAAGGATTAAATGGATATATCTCTTGTTGTCGAGGAAATAGAAGCTCCCTAAGAAATAGGTATAAAAGTTTTGTTTCTTTTTTCTTCATTTTGTTTTTCTTTTGTCTTACCTCTGATGCTTCTAATCAAACATGACCCACATTATTGACCATTTCATTACAATTACGTTTTGATAGTCTTGTACTTTTGGGTTTCTCCATTCAGTGTTGAGGAAAATTAAAAATGGAAGGAACTCCAGCTTTGTTTAATAATTTCTTATTTAAAGAAGTCTCTAAATAACTGTTCGCAGTAAAATGTTCACTGCATATAACAGTATGAGCATTAGCTTTAAAATTTTCAAAACGTAGTGCCTTTATCCACAATTTTAAAATGGCAGGTCGTAACAGTGGAAATCTACAAGAAATAATAAATAGTGTTACAAAAAACGGTGTTAATGAATTTTTTTACGATTGTGACCATTATAATCTTATTCCACTGTTAATAGTCTATCTGGGTGACAAATTAGCAGAAATATCACAAATCATAATCTCTCAACTCAATTATCAACCTAATAATTTTTTTTACCGTTACTTACCTATGAAAACGAATGTTTTTTTCCAGGACCACGTTCATTTTTGCATCCATATGCACAACAATACACTATCATTTTAATTTTAAAATAAGATATTTAAATGAAAATTAAAAAAGGTAACGAAACGAGCATGTACTCCTTAAAGTTAAAAAGAGATGATTTCCCTTCTCAGCAGCGCGCTCGTTCTAACACAGCGGTCACACTTTTCGGCCAGTCGGTACGTTTGCGTGCTCGTTCTAGTTATATATCCTCTTTGATGCAGCCCAATGTAGCCAGTACTGCGCCAATTTGTAGATGTTGGTTCGTTGGACCGCCGACCGCGTTAGCTATTCCGTACAAGGTATATGAGATACACGCAGTAGTGTGCTGGAGCGGGCTCGCGTGTAAATTTTTTTTTACGTATTGTTAAATTTTATATAAACTGACGAGCCCATGGTAAAATTTTTTATAAGTTTGCGATCCATTTGTTATTTTTGTTGAAAATTAGCTTGTCACAGTTTCCACTATGACAATATATGTATGTACAGTGCGTTTGAAAAAGAACTCCCTAGTTTTATTGTGTCATAGAAACTGTTCAAAGTGATACACACTATTCTAGTTTGTGATGTTTGATTCATTAACTATCAAAAAGTTTTGCTACCCTGCAACTGGCTCGCCAGCTTGACCTTGAGACGGCGCCAGGGCTCAGTTCGCTAAATTCAGTTCAAAGAGGATATGACAGGATAACCTAATCTAGCCTAACTTATCCTCTTTGGTTCAGTTGAGGCGTGTAGTGCAGTACAATGGCTACTCCGCAACAAAACTTGAAAGTACTCTCTTTTGTTGTATGTACTCGTTTCCTCGTTAATGTAGTTCTTCATTATATTCCAACATTAAATTGATATTTAAAACTACATTTGTTATCATTTTTATTCAAGAATTTATATTTTGTATTTATACTTTTACATAAACTAACAATAATTTACCATACTTTCTCATAAAAAACGTAATAGAACTTGCTTCATACAGAGGTGGACGTGGACAAAGTACACGCAAATAAGAGCAGAAAGACCCATATTTCTCGTGTCAAGGCATCTAGCCAATGTGTGTCTGGAGTCAGGAAGTGACAGGCTCTGAAATTTAAAAAAAAATTCGCTTCCCTCACACCACTGTTTTCCTAGCACACTACTGGAATACACGCGACACTCTGTATATAACTTTGTGCATATTCAATTTTACTTACGCCGCCCGGAGAAATAATAGTAAAACCCGGAGCCCGGTGGTAACTCACTGAAACCCGGAGTCTCCGGGCCCAACCCGGAGATGTGGCAACCCTACTTCTTGTGCAACTTCCTACATTTCTCCAATGGGCAACGGAGCCCATTCAATAATCAGAGGACCATGAATTAAGACTTTATGTATGGTTGATGGCATACAATACCACGGATACAGTGTGATGAACTTTTCCGCTGTATCTAAGCAATATTTTTTGAAACTAGTTACATTTACAGCGAATCCACTTGATATAACTCGCGGTATTACGTGGCATTTGTTCATTAGTTCTTATAATTCTAGCCGATACCGATGTATTTTGGAAGAATCGTCTCGCAGTATTGCCATCGTTAGTGCAAACATTCCTAATAAGCAAAGCGATTATAATTTATTTTTTGTTTTGCAATCAATTCCAAGCAATATTGATTCATTGTTTGACTATCTTATATTACAGTGAAAGCCAGGGCAGGCAGTAGTGGGCGTTTTTTTATTTTCATGATTTTTTAAATTATGATGCAAGAAAATTAGTTTTTACGGGCGATGTTTTGCAATGTTTTAGCACATGAAGATAATTTCTAAATACTATAATTTTACACTAAACCAGGGGTCTCCAAACTTTCCAGCCTTAGGGCAATACTGATTACTCCAGTAAGTTCCGAGGGCCAAAACCATATTATCATTGTTGCCGGTGGTAAAAAGTGAAATAGTTACTGATGAAAAAAAAGCCCGATAAAGTACGCAACGTTTAAAAAAGGCTGCAAATCGGACTAAAGTCCGAAAAACGGCTAGACTGCATATTATTAATTTTTCTGTCATTATCTGTAATTTCTAGATTAGTCGTAGAGTACGAGCCATGAGGAGTAACGTGACACGGCATCTGGTAGACACAAGCGGAAATAGGTAGTACCTTATATCGCTAACAGATGGCGCTAATAGCACGTACAGAATAATCTCGTTGGTTCGAGAAAGTTTTGGTGTCTTCCACTCACTTCTAGATGGCAGTAATTGGAATATATAAGAAGGCTAGTGGCGCAACCACAAGTCAGTTCCTATGACACTGTTGTGAAATAAAATAGTGCGTACCTCCTTAAAACGTGTTTGTGCGTGTTTAAGTTTAAGGCATCTTTGTAACAGTATTTTGATTTGAATTGTTGCTTTTGTGTGTGATTTAGTAGTATGGAAAAGAAGCGAAAAATTGATAGTGAATGCAGAAAATTCAAAGATCAGTGGAACATTCAGTATTTCGTAATTGAGTCCAGTAACAAGGCGCTATGTTTGATTTGCAATGAAAGCATAGCCGTTCTCAAGGAATATAACATTAAATGTCATTATGAAACAAAACATTTTCAAAATTACTCAAAATATACAGGAAGTTTGCGGACAGAAAAATTCGAAGCTATGAAGCGCGGATTTAAATCGCAGCAATCTTCATTTACAAAACTCAAAACTGAACATGAGGCTGCAACTCGTGCCAGCTTTCGTGTGGCTCTTGAAATTGCAAAACGTGGAAAACCATTCACCGATGGAGAAATGATCAAAGAATGCATAATTGCAGTAGCCGAAGAAATGTGCCCTGAAAAGGTAAATTTATTAAAAACTGTCAGTATGTCAGCAAACACTGTGGCTCGAAGGGTAGAAAACATCGCTGAAAATATATCCTCTCAACTGTTCGACAAAAATGGACATGTTGAGTGGTTTTCTTTGGCCTTGGATGAGTCAACGGATGTGTCAGATACTGCTCAGGTGTTGATTTATATTCGAGGAGTAGATAAAAGCTATGAAGTGCATGAAGAACTTCTTGATATGTATAGTATTCATGGCACAACTACTGGTACAGATATTTTTAAAGGAGTTGAAATGGCCATTAATCAAAAGAACCTTCGATGAAAAAACTTGAAATGCATTAAAACTGATGGAGGCAAAAACATGAGTGGGAAAGATAAAGGAGTGGTCGCTCTTGTGTCAAAGGCTGTAGAAAATGACGGTGGTTCAAAACCATTAGTCTTACATTGTCATTCATCAACAGTCTTTGTGCGGAAAATGTTTGGATATGTCTGAAGTTCTGAAACCAGTCATATCAACTGTTAATTTTATCAGATCTTTTGGGCTGAATCACCGACAATTCCGACAATTTATTGAAGAGATTGGAGAAAATGACTTACCTTATCATACTGCCGTACGTTGGCTTAGTTGTGGGAAAGTCCTTCAGCGCTTTTTTGAACTTCGAGCAGTGATCGAAATTTTTTTGAATGAAAAGCATCGCCCTCTTACTGAACTACAAAACAACGCATGGCTGTGGAAGTTAGCATTCTATGTTGATTTGACAAAACAATGGAACGAACTGAATTTGAGATTGCAAGGAGAAAACTAGCATCTTGCTGATTTATACACTAATATCAAATCATTCCGGAAGAAATTGATACTGTTTCAATCACAACTACGAAGTAAATGTTTTCCACATTTTAAAACATGTGAAATATTCAGCCACACCACTGAGACTGAGTTTCCTATCGATTTTACAATCGAAACTTAGAGTGCTTTGAAAATAAATTTTGATACTCGTTTCTCGGACTTTGATGCCATTGCGAATCAAATTAATATTTTTCAGAATCCTTTTGATACTGACATTGAAACCCTAGCCCCGGAACTTCAAATGGAAATGATTGATCTACAGTGCAGTGATATAATTAAGAACAAATATCAAAACTCATCTTTGTTGGAATTTTATAAGAGTCTTCTTTATAAGAGCTGTTTTCTGTTTTTGGTACTACTTATTGAAGACCTTCTCCAAAATGAAGTACACAAAAAATGTTTACAGATCTAAATTAACTGATGAGCATCTTAAATCTCTTTTAATAATTGGTACAAGTAAAATTAGTCCTCAACTACAAACTATTGTCAATGGAAAATCTCAATTACATAAATCTCATTAGTATTTCATATGTCATTATGCTTGTTATAAGTTATGTTTTTATTTAAAATGTATAAAATGTTGGATTCATTTCAATAATTTGTTAGTTATTATATACTGAAGTTAAATTTTCTGCATATTATACATGTCTTTACTCATTACAATTCTGTGTTTCTTTATCCAACTTATCACAAAAACAATAACAATAAGCCTACAACAATGTTATGAGTAGTTAGCCCATGACCATATCAATGTAGATGTCATTAATAATTATTCAACATAAAATTAGAATACCAGTAAACTAAATTTAATTTGCTATAAAAAATATGTTCTCTAAAAGGAGTTCCCAAGTATGCTAGCTCTCCGCGGGCCGGACAAAATCTGTCCGCGGGCCGGATGTGGCCCTCGTGCCGTAGTTTGGAGACCCCTGCACTAAACTATTCTACATAGATACTGAAGGATCATCTGACATTTCACAAGTTTTATCCCAATCACTTTGAAAGAAAGTTATATGCACTTCAAGCGGAGTGAATTTTCAATAGGTGCTCTGCGTAGCGCGAGATACTTGAGAGTGGTGACTTCGACCTTACTTAAAACCCATTGGGTATAGATTAAAGCGGGTTATTATCAGGATAGATGTAGAAACACTTCTAATATAAATCCCAATCATTGGAACCAACAAATTAGAACTTTTATCATTTTTATTTTTTCGATTATGGCCCGCTTGTTGGGCCCTGTATTGTTGGACCTACATGAATGTTATTAACATTTTAGGTGTTTGTATTGAAGTTTCTGTTTTAGGATCCGATGATCTTCTTGAACCGTTTATCCAACATTGGAAGAGGACTGTGCGGAGTTAAAGTAAGGGACGTGAAATTAAGTGATCCTCGAGATTACAGTTTCATTGTTCAGACGACCCTAAACACCAACAAGTCAATTTATCACTTTTGGACATCTTTTTACGGTATTTTTTATCAATTATCTAAAGTTTTGCTAATTTAAAAAATTTCCCTTGACATTTAAATTTATTTAAATCTAAATAGTGAAATTACCATTTTAGTTATTACAAGGGCGTTTTTAAGTAATTAAGATTTGTCTTGTCTGTTCAGATTATAAACATTATGAGCCATCATTATTTGTTGTAGATTTCAATAAATTTGTTGATGAAACATATTACGTAAAGTTGGGTGGACGACAACAAATAAATTGTGGGGTATTAAGACAACTCGCATGCAGATTGTACAATCCTAAAGGGGAGCTAGTCATCGATCGTGAAAAGTGCTCGAAATACGTCGTAGAATATATTACCATAGAAGATATTGGCCGTTGGCGGTGTGAGATTGTTCTCGTAAATCAAATGGAAGTAGCTGTAGAGAATTTCGACTTCAAACTAAGAACAGGTAAAATATAACATGTATTTCAATGACTTATCCAAGTGAAATCTTATTTGCAACAAACTAGTTATCTAGTGAAATAAGGGTGAAACTAAACTAATAGATACAATCATACCAACGTATTAAAGCGGAACATAGCTTGAATATATAAATATATTCAACCTTTCCGTAGCTCTATAATATTATTAAGTCTTTTTAAGAACACAAAACAAATCGCATGTTGAAAAACAATAGATAACAGACAAATATCTGTTGTTTCAATATGAGATGTTTTTGTAGCCAAAAAAGACTTAATAATATTATAGAGCTACGGAAAGGTTGAATATATTTATATATTCAAGCTATGTTCCGATTTTTTGGTTGGTAATAATCAACCTTGAAACAAAGTCAAATCCTGTTTTCTATATTTTTTTTGCTCAAAAATGAACCTTGAAACAAACTCAAGTTTTATTTTCGAATTTTCTTTCTCGATTTCTCTCAAAAAATGGGAAAATAACCGGGAAACCAGGCGAAATTTTTAATAATGTTTATAATAAAACTTACAATGGAATGGAATATTAAATTTTCTATAAAAAAACTTAGTGTCTATATATAGTCAGTTTTGGTCTGTCAATTTGGTAATAATCAACCTGATTTGACACATACTTGATAAAAACGCAATCGTTCCTAAACTCGGGATATTTTTAAAAGGCAGGCGAAAGCAGAACGTCTGGTCACTTTAATATAAAGCTATTCAATGTTACCAATATTAGGCTATTCAAAATCTGCCTCGGGTATAAAAAATTTCACTTTTTTGAATAACATGAACTAAAGCCTTCTTTATAAGATTCTATGGTAATAAACTTCGATGTTTACTCATGATTGTTTCGATTGTTGGCCACCTTTTCTCAGTTTCCACTGAATCGGTAAAGATTATTTACGATTATTAACCTTCTCTAAAGTCTAGTCTACACACTCAGATTAGATTATTAAAACTGTAGTCTTAATGAAACCTTGAGTCTTCTTCTGACTTCTTCTGAGTTACACCTTTTTTTTTGGAGGAAGGGGAAAGCCCGAGCTTTTAAGAAACAACGGAAGCCTTTGGAAAACTTACACGCTTCCAAATTCTGGGAGAAACTTGCTCCCTTCGATCTTACCCCGACTGCTCTGCAACTCCACCTCGGTTAATCTTCCGTACACCAATTCTTCCACCTTCCTTCCACTCCCAAACATTTTCTCAATCTCTCCATATGCCCACCCGCAACTTCTTCCTTTCGCTATCCTACTTTGTCCCCTTAAGTACACCCATACCTTCCATCCTTACAACTCTCACACCTGTGAGAGCCACACCTGTGCAGTGTTATCTGTCCTTGAGGTAGGCTCGTGTTTTTAAGATAAAACGGAAGCCTTTAGAAAACTTGCACGCTTCCAAATTCTGGGAGAAACTGGCTCCCTTCGATCTTACCCCGACTGCTCTGCAACTCCACCTCGGCTAATCTTCCGTACACCAATTCTTCCACATTCCTTCCACTCCCAAACATTCTGTCAATCTCTCCATATGCCCATCTGCAACTTCTTCCTTTCGCTATCCCACTTTGTCCCTTTATGTACACCCATACCTTCCATCCTTACAACTCTCAACTTCTTTCACAATCCTTTCATTACCCTTTCCATACATTTTCCTTTCAAACTTGACTACCCTCCTAGCTGCCTGGGAACTTTACTGGGACTTTACTGACTTTATTATAAAATATAATAATGATCAAATAAACAATTTGTTTTTCAGACCGTTTTCAGGTTGAAACATGGTACAAGGAAAAGGATGGCCTAGGCATGGTAGGCTGTAAATATATTACGGTTGAGAATATAGAACCGCCAGTATATTGTACATTGGTAGCTCCAAATCTGAAATATTTCCATATAAAAACGGGCAGCCTTACATCTAGATACACAACAATTGGAACAAATTTGAATAGCTTCACTTGTCAAATGGAGGTAACAAATATTAAATCTCATAATTAAACTTAATTCTAAATATGATGTCTAAATATATAGTATTTATTAAACATTTAGGAAAAGCTCAGATGTCTCAACTCTATTATAACAACAGGAAAAACGAGAGAAAAGATCTGAAAGAAGTTCTTATCTTTTCAGTTTTTTTCTATCGCTTTTCCTTATCATAGAGCCAGTCTTTTCCGATTTTTTCTGATCTTTTTGGTCTTCTCTAGTCTTGTCTGGTTTTCTCTGATCTTCCCCGGTATTGGCCGGTCTTGGCCGGTCCTACCTGGTCTTGGCTGGTCTTGTCGGATCTTATAAGGTCTTGTCTAGTCTTGTGCGGTGTTGCCTGGTCTTCTCTGGCCTTGTCTAGTCTTCTGATCTTGTCTGGTCTTTTCCGGTCTTTTCTGGTCTTTTCTGGCATTGTATGATCTTTTCTTGTCCGGTCTAGTCCGGTATCGTCTGATCTTATCTGGTCTTCTGCGGTCTTGTCTGATCTTGTCTGGCCTTGTATTTTCTTCTGATCCCGTCTGGTCTTGTCTTGTCTTCTGATCCTGTCTGGTCTTGTCTGGTCTTGTTTGGTCTTATCTGTTCAGGTCTGGTCTAGTCTGGTGTGATTTTGTCTGGTCCTTTTTAGTCTTGTCTGGTCTTGTCTGATCTTGTCTGGTGTTGTCTGGTCTTGTCTGGTCTGGTCTGTTCTTGTCTGGTCTTGTCGGGTCTTGTCTGGTCTTGTCTGGTCTTGTCTGGTCTTGTGTGGTCTTGTTTGGTCCTGTCTGGTCTTGTCTGGTCTTGTCTGGTCTTGTCTGATCTTGTCTGGTCTTGTCTAGTCTTGTCTGCTCTTGTATGGTCTTGTCTGATCCTTCTTCTTCTTCAAGTAGCACTACAACCCTATGTGGGTATTGGCTGCAAGCACAATTTACCTCCAACGACTTCTATCTAGCATAGCTTCCTGTTCATTTTCGATGCCCATCTTCCGCATATCCGATAGAACATTGTCTATCCATCTCATTCTAGGTCTTCCAGGTGGTCTTCTGCTCGTCGGTGCCTCCTGCCACGCTATTTTCTACATTCTGTCATCCGGTGCATATGTGTCCTGCCCATCTCAATCTTTGTGACTTTGCTTCTCTCACAATATCTTCCTGATACATTTGTTCTAACTACGCGTTTATTCTTATTCGATATTGCCTTGACCTCGGATCCTGGGTTGGTCCATATATTTTTCTAAGTATTTTTCGCTCGAACCTTCGCAGGGCGCCATCGTTTGCTTTAGTTAGGGTCCACGCTTCACATCCGTATGTGAGTACCGGTCTTATAGTAGCATGGTACAATTTTAGTTTTGAGGCTCGCGACATTATTCTCGATTGGAACAGTTCTGTTAGTGCATAATAGCATCTATTACCGCTCTGTATGTGGGCCTTCATTTCTTTATTCATGTTGTTGTCTGCTATGATGACTGAGCCGAGGTATTTGAATTCTGAGACCCATTCGAAATTGTAGGTGCCAATGGTTATTTTTTGTCCATCTAGTCCTAGTCGATCTCTTCCCTGTCTCCGGGAGTAATACATATATTTTGTTTTGTCTTCATTAATACGCAATCCTACTATGTCTGCCTCTTTTTCTATTTTTGCAAACAGCTATTTGGTTTTAATGGTTGTATTTCTGACAAGGTTTCTATCATCTGCATATGCCAGTATCAGGTTTGGTCCACTGTTTGGAAAAACTTCAAAGTCGATGTTAGTCCGTTTGATCGCTGCGCCTAAAACGATATTGAACAATATTGGAGACAAACTATCACTCTGTTTCAGTCCGTTGTCTACCATAAAGTTTTCTGACATGTTGTTCCCAACTTTAACACAGCACCGGCTGCCCTCCATGCACACTTTTGTAATATTGATTATTTTCTTTGGGATTCCACATACTACCAGGGCTGCCCATACGTGATCTCTTATCACACTTGTCTGGTTTTGTCTGGTCTTGTCTGGTCTTGTCTAGTCTTGTCTGATCTTATCTGGTCTTGTTTGATTTTGGTGCAATCTTGATTAGACTTTGATAGATTTTGTCTGGATATATCTGGCCTTATCTCGTCATGGCTTATCTTAATTATTCAATTGATTATACATTAATGGATTAATATAGTATTATATAAATGTTTTTGAATTATTCATTTGGATTGCTGAGCCGTGATACTTGTACGACATGCGACTCTGGTAAAGGAAACATCGAACGTAAAGAAAATTACGAAGAAAATTAAAAAAAAATTATTTCAGCTTCAAAGATTTGATGGAAAAAATTCCTGATATACTGGTCTAGGGGAATTACAGAGGATGTCATTACCAAGGTTAATCATTTTCAAGGTATTTTATCGTAGACATATGTATTTTACAACCTGGGAGTTCATTGACTTTCAACAAGTGACGAAAAAGTTTATTATTTTATACGGACAGAGGATGTGACATGCAGAGTTCACGGGAAGTTACAAATGCGTTGTGCACTCTCCTGGAGATGGATAAGTAATTTAACTCAGAAAAAATGCAGTTAATCGTTTGGTCGCATTGAAAACAAGAATTTTCAAAGAATTTGCCTCTATAGATATTTAGTTCTTATTTAGGGCATTTTTAGCTATCGACCATACATTTCCAGAAGTGGGACATTCCTACTTAGACTCAGATCGAGACTTCGGCAGAATCGAACAAGTTGACAAAAAGCGATTTACAAGCCCGATCAATACAAGGGCATTATTAAGGAATCTACAATCTACATCTAAAGAAGCTTCCGAGAAAAGGCAAACAACTGACAATCTTAACTTCTTCTTCTTCTGCCTGTGGCGCTAGAACCCCATGTTGCTCTTGGCCTGCTCTACCACTGCCTCTTGTTTGTTCTCATGTTTTCAACTATATTTATTTCAATCTTTTCCTTGGCCTTTCTTTCGCTCTTGCTTCCGATAGTATCCAGTTAATAATTCTTCTAGGTGCTCTGCCCTCAATCATGCCCAGTCATCATGCCTTGCATGTGTACAAGATGCCCAGGATCATGACTTCGGCAGAATCGAACAAGTTGATAAAATGGGGTTTTTTTACCCAATCAATCTATACAGGGAATTATTAAGGAAATTAAATCTAGAGAAACTTCCTAGAATACCTACAATATACCTAGAATACCTACAATCTCAACTTCTCCTTCTTCTTCTTTCTGTGGCGCTACAACTCTATGTGGGTTTTGGCCAGCTATAGCACTTCCTTCCATCTTCACCGGTCTTGGGCTAGTGCGGCGTAATTGCGTGCTCCAATTGTTCTCAACAATATTTATTTCCATCTTCTCCTTGGCCTTCGTCTCGCTCTTGGTTCAAAAGGTACCCAGTTATCAATTCTTTAGTTGCTCTGTCCACAATCATGCTTGCATGCGTGCAAGATGCCTCCCCAAGCGTATGGCTTGTATAAAGCGTACCACGCCCGCTCTGTTGATTAGGGTATTGAGCTCAAGATTCATCTTTTATCTCTCCAATAACCCTCGTCATCCTCGAAATATTCCACCCAGCACTCTCCTCTCCTATACTTTTGTGACATGACACCTTCATCCACTCACCTCTTCAGTTGCTAAATGTTTCAGATGCCTTTGCCGCTGTTAGAATCAGAAAAAGGGATTTGGAAGTGCAAGATTCTCGAGTCCGGTGGTTACATCAACATTGGAGACGTCACACGTAATCCTTCCAAAACTCATCCGTGAAAGCACAAAACTTACGAATCTTGTTTTGCAGTTCCAGAATACTCAACACGAAAAGAAGTTTTGGACACATCCAGAGCACTAAATATAAGATGCCAGGTTCCTTATTCGACCGATAACTGTTTCCTGCAAGCTCCAAATGGAGACATCTACACTTCGGACAAATCCTTAGGATTGGGAATCTGTTCTAAAACATTCGATGACCTTGCGTCCTCAGTAACTAGGTATTTCACTGGAACTTGGCACTGTCATTTTTCAAATCCACAAAAGAGTTCAGACGATGTTATTGATGTAGAGGTAAACGCACGTAAACGGAATAGCTTTAGATAAACTGAAAAATGGCATATTTTAGGTATATTCAGTCACTTCTGTTAATGCATTAAAAAATATTGAAGTAACTGAAGGAGAATCAGCTGAATTGATTTGCAATAGATCACTTCCAATAAGATCCTGCAGATTTATAGATCCGCAAGGCGTTACTTATCATTTGAGTCCAAAGAAAAAGGATTCAGCTGTAAAGTATGTTGGTAGAGGTTTCGAGAAAGGCGACTGCGGCATTAATATTAAATCTGTGGCTGGCTACCAAAGCGGAATTTGGACTTGTTTGGTTCAAGGAGCAAATTCCTCCGAAATCCAAGAAGAATTGATCTCAACAGTAACACTTGCAGTCTATGGAGGTGTGATAGTACCGTAAATATAACGAATATAATTACTTTTTTCAGCAAACAAGATTCAGGCAAACAATGTTGATGTTTTAATGAATGTTATAGGTCAGATTTCTTTGGCTGGAGTTTCACTTGGAATTCCAATCGGAATCGGCTTGGCTAGCATCTTGCTGCTTGCCTTTTCAATATACGCTTTCTATAAGAGACATCCGAAGAGACAAGAAGAGAACCAGCGGAGATCGAGCCAAACAAGCAACGACAGTGGAAATAGCAATGCAATGATTAATGTTACTAATACTAGAAGATATGATACCGCCGCAGAAGAAACAACTAGTTTTTTCTAAATATACGCATAATTATAAAATTATGATAGATAAAAATGTAATTTAACTGCATTAAAGTGCATTAATAAATTTGTACCCGATGAAAAAAGATTTTGTATGATTATATACAATTATATATGATCCATATATAATTATATACAAAAATTGGCCAGATCTGACTATATATAATTATATATAGTTATATATGATCATATATAGTCATATATGATCATATATACTTATCTATATATGGTTATATATAAATATATATAATTAGATCTGAAAATTGGCCAGATCTGAGCATATCTAATTATGTATATTTATATATGATCATATATAAATATATATGATCATATATAAATATATATATTCATATATCTTTTCTTTCTTTGGAATTTTATAGGGCGTTGACAAATAATACGATCATAATAAACCATACATATGTTGTAGGAAATTTAACGCTCTTCAAAAAAGGTCTATGATTTTTTCGTCCACTGGTTCAAAAGTTATTCGAAGTCTATTTTTACTATAACTTTAATATTGACCTCGAATAACTTTCGAACCAGTGGAGTTAGCGAAAAATAATTAAGACCTTTTTTTGGAGAGCGTTAAATTTCCAACAAGAATATACAGGGTGCTTCAAAAAAATGTATACACACTTTGAACTTCCATAGAAAATTTATTTACCGTTCTACAAAGTTAAATTTCAGGAAAATAGAAAGCTGAAAGTCCAATGTAAATGAAACATAAATAACAAATGTTAATACTGTTCAAATTGGTGACCTGCAGCATCAATACAATTCTGAGTACGAGTCACCACTGATTCTGTACATCGTATCAAAACGTCCAATGAGATTTCTCTACACACTGCTTGAATCTCATTCCAAAGAATGTCTAGGTTACGTGGTTTACATTTGTACACCTCATCTTTTACTGTGCCCCACAAGAAGAAATCCAGTGGTGTAAGGTCTGGAGAGCGTGCTGGAAACTCGATTGGCCCCCTGCGTCCTATCCACTGTCCCGACAAATTTTGATCCAGGTAAGCTCCCTGTGATAGTGCGACGGAGCACCATCTTGTTGAAAATAAAAATCATCATTACCGTATAATGCACGAATGGCAGGAAATATGGAATCAGCAAGCATTGTTAGGTAATTAATACCAGTTACAGTGCCTTCAAATCGAAAAGGTCCAATGAGTCCCCTCGAAGAAAAACCGCACCACACATTTACACCAGGCAAATTTACAGCTTTTTCAATTGTAATGTGAGGATTTTCTTCACCCCAGTAAACACAATTGTGCCTATTGACAGTTCCATTAAGTTTGAATTGGGCTTCATCCGACCAAATGATGCTACCCATAAATCCCGGTTCACGTATCACCATCTCCTGAATCCATTCACAAAATTGCAACCTTCGATCTGGATCGTCGTCATTTAGCTGTTGCACCAGCCTTGGAATGTAAACACGATACTTGCCTCTCTTCAGAATGTGTAGCACGCTGCTAGCACTTACATCACTTTCACGTGCCCCTTGCCTTGAAGATTTGTTAGGAGAGCGTTGAAACAGTTCCAAGACTGCCGTTGATGACTCATCACTTGTAGCTGTTCGAGGCCGACCTGAATGACCTTTATGCACATCACACACTGTTCCATGAACTTCGAATTTGTCTCGTATGCGTGTAATTGTTAATCTTGAAGGTGGTTCTGTATCATACTCCCTTCTCCACTGTCTTTGAACTTCATTTACATTCTCAAACTTCCAGTACCACTTAATAACCTGCTTACGTTCTTCAAAACTCAAACGCACGTCCCCCATGTTGATATTACAAATTCCAACTGATAATATAACATAGAGGGACGATTATGCTGGCACCTGGCGAAGAAATATAACATTAGCCTTGTAGAGCGGGAAAACTACAATAGTTTAAAGTGTGTATACATTTTTTTGAAGCACCCTGTATATAGTTTATTATGATCGTATTATTTATCAGCGCCCTATAAAATTCCAAAGAAAAAAAATATTCCCCATGTTATTTCCATTTAAAACTTTGACTCTCGTGTTTTATTTGCCACACTTTATCACCAGTCTTTACTTCATGATTTTACTTCATGGTACATATTAATACGTCATCTAACTTCGATTTGGTTGCTGTCTTAGTAGAGTGAAGTCGTAATATGTCAGTCGTATCAATTCGTTGTAATAAGTTGTTTAATTGGGTGCTTAAATAAATTCGTTTTTGTTTTCTGTGTTAAATATATTCTCTTGTTCCTAGTCTACATAAAATTGTACTAACATGTTTTAATTATTTAAAAAAAACGAAATTGTAAAGGTCGATACTCATGTGCGCGACACTCGGCTACGCAGTCGAGCGACGTCGTCTGTCAAATAATGATTATATTGTTTTAAATGAGCATGTAGTAAGCTGTCGCGTGCTGCAAGTGAGAACATGCCCATTTAAAACATTGTATGTAATTATTATTTGAATTCCAAAGAAAAGAATTTTCCCCATGTTATTTCCATTTAAAACTTTGACTCTCGTGTTTTATTTGCCACACTTTATCACCAGGTTTTACTTCATGATTTTACTTCATGGTACATATTAATATTACATTTAATGGTACATTTGCCAATTTTAAGGCATAATCTAGAAAAGAAATCACAATATCATCAAATAAATTCAAAAAGTTTGGGAGATCCAAATGTACATGCCTTAAGCACTTTATATGGATAGTGAAACTATAATTATATAAGTATTTACTTTACTTGTATATATATATATATATATATATATATATATATATATATATATATATATATATATATATATATATATATATATATATATATATATATATATATATATATATATATATATTTATATATTATAGTTACCAATAATCTCATTCTTGGCCATCTCGTTTAAAGCCTTTACAGGAGCTACCTTTCGTTGGCCTAAGTGAGCTCGTGGAGCTTGGCCGGAAAAGGTGCAATTTAAATAGCCTGTTGGCTTGAAAACTCCAGTTAACAATCGCCGTGCAACATGTGATGCTTGAGTACACATTGACCGAATGGAGTCAAAGTCTGATTTTTTGCAATAAACTTGACTAAACAATTAAAAAAACCATCTATTTTATAACAATAATAAATTATAAATGAAAAAGAATTTAACACGTTATAACATAACTGACATATTGCGTTACAGATGCCATAATATATATATATATATATATATATATATATATATATATATATATATATATCTATACATATATATATATATATATATATATATATATATATATATATACATATATATATACATATATATATATATATATATATATATATATATATATATATATATATATATATATATATACATATACCAAAATCCGACAGCCAGGTCAAACAAAATACTACACAACGCAAGCCAAGCTTTGCTTCGGGACGAAATCCAAACCAAACGACAGAAACTTGACAGCATCAGTCAAAATATCCTGACAACCCACATAACTCTAACCACTACGCTACACCCTCTCCTCTGGCAACAGATAGACTTAATATCTACCAACAGAGCCGAACAGAATAGATTATTAATTACCAATAGACAGAAAGAAAAATACAACCTTCTCAGACGGAGACAAAAACCTGCACCAAAACCACTCAACATCGACAAAGTGATTTACAATCTTTCAGACCAGCCCCTTGACGAACCTACCAAAACCGTACTGGCCAAGGGTTTTAACTTTGCAATAGCACCAACTCGCCTTCCCAAAGAAGACATAATCACTGATGTCGAGACTGCTATTTCACAACTCCCTGCCACATTAGCCGAGACAATAAGACAGAAAACATGCCACATTTTAAGATCTGCCAAACCACCGACAAGAAACATCTCATACGAGGAATTCAAAGCCCTCAAGGCACTAAGGGAAAACAACAGCATTGTGGTCCTACCAGCTGACAAAAGGAAATTGCTCTGTAGTCATGAACAGTGCTGACTATAAACAAAAAATGACCACAATCTTAGATAATCCAGCTTATCTGCCCAGTACAACGGACCCCACAACCTATCTTGAGAAAACTACCAGACAAAAGATCCTAAGCTCTAGCATTGACAAGGAAACAATGAATTATCTTATACCAAGGGAGAAATCTTCACGGTGTCCCAAGATATATGGTTTGCCAAAGATCCACAAAGATGGAGCCCCACTACGACCAATAGTAAGCTCCGTTGGTTCACCGGTCCAACTTCTTGCGAAACATTTAGCAAAATGTTTACAACCATACGCCGAAGATTGTGATTCCTATGTCCACAATGCTGAACACTTCATAGACATACTGAAAAGTCACCAACTCCAGCCCGGCCACCTCCTTCTGAGCTTTGACATTGTATCTTTATTCACAAAAGTACCGGTCCCTGAGGCCTTAAACATCATAAGATCAAAATTAAAACCAGAAAAGTACGAATCAGATCTGGCAGAACATTGTTTAAAGAATACATACTTTAGGTACGGTGGTCAAATAAACAAACAAGTCCTAGGAGCACCAATGGGTTCACCTCTATCCCCAGTAATAGCCAACATATTTCTTACAGATTTTGAGGAAAAGGCAATCTCATCAGCCACACTTAAACCTACACTCTGGTTAAGATATGTTGACGACACATTTGTAATCTGGCCCCACGGCAGACCAGAGCTGGACAAATTCCTTACCCATCTTAACTCCCAACACGACCAAATTAAATTCACAATGGAGATAGAAAAGCATCAACGACTTACTTTCTTGGATGTTTTGGTACAGAAGAGACCTGACGGCACCTTGAGTCACACTGTGTACCGGAAACCAACCCATACAGACAGATATCTGAACGCTTCTTCGCACCATCATCCCAAACAACTAGCATCTGTAGTAAACACTCTTACCACTCGATCAAAAAGACTAGCCGACCAGCTGAACTTACCGAAAGAATTGAGGAACTTACGAGAAGCTCTTTCTTCAAATGGATATCCAAACAGCTTAATATCCAGAGCTTTTCGTCGTACAGAGAACAGTAGCCAGAGAACTGAAGAACGCCAGAAACCCGTTAGCACAGCATACCTACCATATGTTCATGGATCAACTGACGAAATCTCCAGAATTCTTAAAAGACACAACATCGACACCATTTTCAAACCTAACCAGAAAATATCCTCCATGCTACGCAGCGTTAAAGACACCATCCCGTTAGAATCCCATGGAATTTACGAAATACCTTGCGGAACATGTGAACGAACCTACATTGGACGTACCAATAGAAAAATATCTGCTAGGATTCAAGAACATGTAGTTTCAGTCAGACACAGAGACAAAGTTTCATCGGCACTTGTCCAACACACAAACACCGGTCACTGGATGGACTTTAGAAATTCAAGGACTCTTGCACAGATTAGCCACGAAATGTCACGAGTATACAGAGAAGCCATAGAGATAAAACGAGAAAAACGAGACTACTGCATGAACACGAGAGACGATTCCTTGAGACTGCCCCCAGCATGGCGACCGATCATATCCACCCTCAAAATGCAACCCCAGACACCCCAGACTCATGTACGACCAACAAGACAAACAAACAACCGAACCGAAGCACCGCACACAACGCGCATGACCCGAAGCCAGACAGCTATAAGTAGTCGCACCGCACGAACGAGCTCTCAGTATGCGTCTAACCGTTGAACCGCACGGACGCATATATCTCTTGAGAATGGCGAATGTTAGTTCGCCGAAAAGTCGAGAATCCGGTTCTTTTCAGAACCAACCCTCAACATCAACGCGGAATCCCCGAGAAAACAATACAACACAGGTATCTATCCGCGAAAACCTCAAATACAACACATATATATATATATATATATATATATATATATATATAATTTTTTTTCTGGAAATGAACGTAATTATAATCTAGAAACATGAAAAGGAAGTGAAAATTTTTTATCAACCATGCAATTTTGTTATACTCTCCCTTTTTTGGCTACTGAGACCTACTCGAGAAGTATAAAAAATGATTTTTTTAAATCAACGTAATTTATTTATCTAGAAGAGTAGAAATGAAAAAAAACTTTAATCGAATCTTTAATTTTTTTTTTTTTGAAAAAATATTTTTTCTTTTCTTAATTAATTTTTTTTTAAATTTTTTAATTTTTACGCTTCTAGATTATAATTAAGTTGATCCTCAAAAAATAAAAATTTATATGCGCCCTTATGGCATTTGTAACGCGTATATTATTTTCTTATAATAATATTGAAAACTAATTCTACGTACTGGTTCTTCGTGCCAATCTTTCCCATAAAGATCGGGATCGTTAAGATCAGTGTTAACACGATTGACGATTAAATTATTGTCTTCCTCGCTGTCATTTTCAGACTGTTTCCAGTCGCTTTCTTCAAATCGAAGGAATTTTCTTTATCGCTGCTATCATCCAATTCACTTTCTGTTGCTGAAGAGATGTTTTCAACACTCATTTTTTTTTGTTTTTGGAGTAATTTTAGAAGTTAATGATTGCGCTGTGGTTATATGTAAGTAATAAAAAAGCTTTATTAACACGTTGGCTGCCATATGATGCGCCGGTCGTCATACATATTTCTGATCAATTGGGTCCTGCGACAGCCGGCGCGTCGTAAGTTTCTACCTTTCATATGAGCTCACAGAATTTTTTTTATGAGCTCACAGAAACTCTTTTGCCTTTCCAATTAATTTTTTTATGATTTAATAATTTTGACTTACAATGAGACATTTTCGAAAATATACATGAGAAGCCTGTAGCTTGTTGATATTCAAAATATGATCTCATATTTTGAGGGAAACAGAGTTACAGTATGCATATTTCTATCACTTTTTTTTTACCTGGCATTGCCAAATATAATTACATACTATGGAAACCAAATAGAGCACATATTTGATACTTGTGGTATCGACAGAACTACCTTAAATTGAATGTTTTAGATTTTAGAAATGTCATACCACTTGAATGTTGCAATGATTTATTTTTTCTCAGTGCTTCCTCAAGCATTATTTTTAACTCGTCTTTTGAAGGACCATGTTCGTTTTTTTAGGAGCAAGAGGTTTTTCCTTCTGATCAAACTCTTTTTCAATAAATGGCTGATTGGTTTTATCGTCTCTATTTTGATTTTCGTCTTCTAAGCCCTGTACAATTATTCGATTAGAAAAAGTAAAGAAATTATATATTCTAGCTTTTTTAATTTCCCGATATGGAAATTTTCAAAAATTCGGGAAGCTATTGGTATCAGTCCCATTTTTGAAAATCAAATTTTCATCAGATCTCGGCGTTTTGGGGTCTCAGGAAGATATTTTAATGACAATTCAGAAAATCAGATGGTCGTCCATCTCTGTGTTTGCGTGCGTGTGTGTGTAAACTTTTTTTGTCGTGTGATATCTTTAGAATATTGACCGATTGAAGACCAGTTTGTGGCATTCAAAAAGGTTTATTGAGATTTTAATCTGATTAGATTTTAAAGTAAATCTAACGAGTAGTTTCGAAATTATTAAAAAAATTAACACTTTTAGGACAAATTTAGGTTTTTCTAGTATAACTTTTTTAATTATGTTACCAATAATAATATTCGTAAACATATAATATTTTCGCGTTTGTTGCGCGTTTGAATCTGTCACTCCTTTCAATAAATATCGAGGTGAAGAAAAATTAAAATGATAATTTTTTTTTATTGTTTATATTAAATCTACAGATTTTAAAATAGAACCAAAATAAAATTGAGCTCAAAACGTATCGATTGTTCAAAATGTCATTTATACACAAATTGGCAGAAATTAACCAGTTAAAATGAAGCAATAACCGTTTTTGGATTTTTTTTAACAAATAAAATTATTACAAAAAAAAAATGATTGGAAAAGTGGACATGTAGGAAATTTAATAAACTAATATATGTGCAATTTTTCGAAATATTTTTTTTTGTGATCATTTGTATAAAAAAAAATCAAAAAAATATTGAATATCGGCTATCTTCTGTATCATTAATAATAATAATTTATATAACATCGATAATTAATCAAGTATATCAAAATACCTTAAAATATTTTAATAAACTTTTTAAAAATATTAATGGATATAATACCTGTTTATTATGTTTACGTCCTTTTGACCCTTTCATCAAATTCAAATTTTCAAAAGATGATGATGCATACTTTGTATTCAATTTTCTTGATCTTTTGCTAGATAAAGCAGCTGATTCATCTTTTTGTTTGGAAGTTGATGTTGGAAGTATTCTTTTTTTTTGAATCCTTAAACCAGAGCTTTCCAAACTTTTCATGTTGGTGACACACTTTTTAGACAAACAAAATTTCGCGACACATTAATACAGTACAGTAGCAAACCAGAGTTTAAAGGCGAAACTAACCCCCTTATAAAGGATACAATAGTAAAAAACACATACAATAGTAAAAAAAAATAACTTCTTATCATTTTAATGAGATACATGACCTTGATTGGATGAACACAGCTTTTTAATATTCGTTGGAATATTAGACAAAGACACTCGCATTTCGCCATCAAGCATTTTTAAGCTTCCACGTTTCAATGTCTTTTGTTTGTCATTGTAGAAAATGATACTTCACAAATGTATGTAGTGGAAAACTGTAGAAGAATTTTTAACGCATTTTTACCTATGTTCGGATGCATTTTAGAAACGTAAATCCAAAAGTTGTCTAAGTTAACCTCTTTATACATCATTAACATATTTCGATCATTTTTTATTTCAACTAATTCTTCTTCAATAAGCGAGAAGTTAATCGTTGCAGTTGAAATAAATGGATTTCTGATCCAATCATAGTCTTGGATTTCAATATTTAGGAAGTAATGTTGAAATTTCTCAAAGAGTAATGTTAAATGGTTAACAATTAACGCACTAATATCATATTTGAGCTCACATTCATCAGTTTTGGAAAACATTTCAAAATTTCCTTCTTTCACTTTCCTTTTCCAAATTGCTATCTTGTCTCTCTTAGCACAAATTTTATCTACCGCTGTTAAGAGATTTTCTCCTTTTCCTTGTATACTGGTGTTTACTTTATTCAAATGTTCAAATATGTCAGCAAGATATGCTAATTTTGTGCACCGCAGTTTGTTTTGAATTAGATCGCAGAATTCATTTTGCTGATTTCCTTCAAAGAGTCTAAGCACCATTTCTCTCAATTCGTATACACGACAAAGCACTCGACCTCTTGAAAGCCAACGCACTTCTGTGTGTAGTAAAAGCTTTTTAAACTTTGCCCCCATTTGTTCACAAATGTGAGCAAATAATCTTAATTTAACAGGTCTACTTTTTATGTAATTCACCATTTAAACCACTTTGTCCATAATCTTTTTCAATTCGCAATCAATGGTTTGCGCCACTAGTGCTTCGCGATGTAAAAAGCAATGAGTTAATATAATATTTTCATTCTCTTTCCTTGCCAAAGCTATACAACCTTTTGTTGAACCAATCATTGAAGGAGCGTCATCTGTACATATTCCTACACAATTTAACCAACTTAAATTATTTTCGTTCATGAAGTAATCTAATGTTTTAAATATATCTTCGCCCCTAGTTCTCAATGGAAGTTCTAAGCAACACAAGAATTGTTCAATAATTCTGTCGGTATGAATGAAACGTATAAAAACTAGTAATTGTGCCAACCCACTGACATCTGCAGATTCATCTAACTGTAATGCAAAGACCATATTACTATCATGAAACATGTCCTTAATTTACAGTTTCATGCCATCAGGCATGTCTTGAATACGTCTTCCAATCGTGTTATCTGCCAAAGGGATTTTATTGACTTCTATCTCAAATTCTGGTCCAAACATTGTTCGAACAATAGCACAGCAAGATTCCTTTATAGTAGTTTCAGCTATAGTGTGTGGCTCCTTATTTTTGGCAATTATTTGGGCAATCAAGTAACTTGCCTCTTGAGCTTTATCTGATGTCTTCATTCTCTTGGTGAATGATACAGACTGCTTCTTTATAGATTTTGAAAGTTCAATAAAGTATTCTACTGGTTTTTGTGATAAATGACTGTGTTTTGAGGTAAAATGGCGCTTTAATTTGTTTGGTACCATACTTTCATTTGCAAGTATCACCCCACAAATTAAACACTGGTGACAAGGTTTTTTCTACTGATATATGTGAAAATGGCATTTTTTCCACGACTTACCCTACATGAAAGTGACATTTTTTCATTCTAGAAATGAAAATATTTTTACATCTAGAGATGAAAATGAGCATTTTTAATTTATGATTTTCTCGATTAGAATACTAAACTAACCAAATTTGCATGGGCTTTCTTATTAATTACATCAATTTCAAGGAAATATTTTATGTACAAACGTAAAACGAGCCTGAAACTTTTTAAAAAGCCGACATTTGACTTGAAAAGTATCACCTTCTATGAGAATAGAACAATATGTTACCATAGAAACGGCCAAATCAACAATTAAATTTGTATTGACATTTCTGACAGTTCGCTTCGATTTGGATTTATTAAAGTCGAATTATGGATTCTACAACCGAAATCAGTAGAAAAAATTGCATTTAATACTCGAAATGAAAGTGTTTTTTTTTGTTCGGTGTGATTGCTAACTCGCTGGCGCTCGTGAGCAAACACCCACCTCACCAAAAAAACGCCACTTTCATCTCTTGGTGTAAAATATACTATTTTTTATTACCAGAAAATGTGAATCCTAGTTTCATATAATCATTATTGTATAAACGAGACCTAGAATTTTTTCCTTTACAATTTTTACGTATAAAAGACCCTTCAACAACTGATTCTTCCATAAGCGATATCATAGGTTCATCACAAACGTCAACTTCACCTTTTCTTTTTTTAATTAGAAACTTATCCATTTTACGAGTAATCCAACACCAATTTAAGAACTAAGACTGAACTATAACTAAATTTATAAATTAAAAACAAAGCTTATATATCCTAATGCGCATGGTTAAAGGTGGGGATATTTCAGTCGATAAGAACAAAGGGTCGATAATATTTAATCATTTGTGGTTTTTTTTTAAACCAATTTTAAAAAAGATTATTTGTTAGATGGGAATACCTATGTTATTAACACGTTGAATGCTGACAACGCGCCTAGCGCTTTCTAGTTTACAATAGGTCTATTTATTGAAATAATTTACAACACAAATAAATTAATTGAATAGATAGAACAGAGAGGTCGCACCAGTCACGTTGTTAGCAACGACGGTTGCAAACATTTACGCAAATTGTTAGCATTGAACGTGTCAAAGATAAAAAAGTTCAAAAATTCGAATCCTTCATTATCCCTAATCCTATAGGTATTCCCATCTAACAAATAAGCTTTTTTTTAATTTAATTTTATAGTCGAGATTATTCCCGCGACACACCTTCACACTGCAGGCGACACACTAAAGTGTCGCGACACACAGTTTGGAAAGCACTGCCTTAAACTAAAGTCTAACATTTGTTTAATTTTTTTGTCATCATCTAGAAAAATAATATTTTAAATTAGGCAATTGAAAGAATTTATAGTTTATATATGATAGTGAAGCTCATCTTATTTTTCAATTATTATAAAAAAAAATGTAAATGTATTTTTTGTCTGATAATCTTTGTTTAAATAAAAATCAAAATAATGCCACATGTTTGCTAATTTCAGTATAATAGCATATAACAGCATAACTTAAATAAATACAAATATTATTTTTAATATAATAAATATAGATAAATAGATAAATATAATTACAAAAAAAATGTTTTGGAAAATGGCACACATAAATTTGGTTAAAATGTGCTATAACCCATCACTTGAAATGACATGTATAGGCAACCCACCGTACGCATTTTGCGCATGCGCACAGGGGGCAAAACACAAAGGCGTAGGGAAAATAAATTAGAAGGAGGTATATAAAAATTCTTTAAAATGATAATAAACCCCAACAACTCTAACCTAACCAGAGTTAAACCAACGGTCCTTGCCACTTTGTCCTATATTGAATCGAGAGTTCGCGCTGCCGCGCGTATGTTGTCTTGATTTATCTTCCCGCTTCGCGGCGGACAACCTAATCAAGGTAACCAAGGTAAAACCAACGGTCCTTAAACCTAACCTAAAAAACCTAACCTAACCTTAAATAATGCGTATTTCGATTTGTAAAATAATAAAGTAAACTAAACTTGGAATTCGTAACCTTAAATAAAAATGCGTACCGTAAAACGGTTTACGCGCCACTGGAGGTTTTATGTCAATTTCCGTTGGAAAACCCACCAATGCGCATGCGCAGAATGCGTACGGTGGGTTGCCTATACATGTCATTTCCAGTGATTGGTTATAGCACATTTCAACCCATAAATTTTATTATCACTTACCAGATATCATAACTACCCGTCCATTCTCTTGTTTATTATTAAAGAAAAACATTACATGATCTCCTTCTTCTGGGGGATGATCCTTTTATTAAAAATCACTTCATTATCGTCAACTTGACTATATGAATGGTCCCTCTCGCAATTTATAACAAACATTATAATAGATTATATTATAATTATATATGTAACTAATATTTATGCAGACGTTGTCTACGCAGCTGCCGAAACACGTTCAAAGATGAAAAGTTCTTTGTGGCGTAGTAGGGCGTAGGGCATAGCCAAGGTTGCCAGGTGTTTGGTATTTTACCGAACCGTTCGGTATTTCAGCCCCGTGTTCGGTATTTTTTTTCGGAACTCATTTATTTCACTAATTTATTATTTGAATCACAAATTCAAGTCAATAAGCAAATGCCAATTTTGTTGTTTGCCAAACAGCCGAAACAAATTAAGCGTGGACATGGATAAAAAGTGGATAAAGCGTGGATTAAGGCTGAATTATGCATTTGTTGCAATTTCAAAGTGACATATGTCGCGAATTACACCTCCAAATCAAAGAGAACACCCATTTGTTATGAGCGTGCATTAGCAATAATAAATACGAATTTTAATATAGTGTATTCGATTCGATCTATGGTGTAATTCCGAAATAAAACTCATTTAGTTTTATAAAACTAAATGAGAGTTCTATACTCGATCCGGCGAGGGAATGCAGCTGTACTACGCCGAGGTATGAAGCGCAAGGGACGCGCCGAGGTATTGAGATATACCTATAATGTGGGAATAAGCGCAGAACAACGCTAAACTCGTCGAGACCAGATGCATTCTCTCGCCGCCACAGTGGACTGGATTGCCGAAAAAGTGGACAAAAATAGAATACCTCCTTCTATACATTTGAAGTTTTGGTTACAGGGGTTTTCTACGCCGTTGAACACGAATCTGTTATCACAATGTTCAAAAACAAAATGGCGCATCCAATATGGTGGACATTTTTTCGGAAACCTATCCAATTTTTACAAGTTGGTACTTATGGGGTTTTTTTAGGTCGTTGATTACGAATCAGTTATCAGAATTTTTTTAAACAAAATGGCGGATCCAATATGGCGGATAATTTTTCGAAAAACTTTTTACAAAATTACGTACTTAGTTTTTATACGTCGTTGATCAGCAATCAACTGTCAAAATTCCGAAAAACAGAAGGACTTGTCCAATATGTCGGTCAATTGTGCATTAGCAGTTCTTTAAACCTCTGATTATGAATTTCCTATAAAAATTTTAGAAAACGGAATGGTTGATCGAATATAGAAAATTCCAAAATGTATACCTATTTGATATTGTATGAATAACAATGAACAATTTTGAGTGCTGCTTAAAATAATTGTGAATATCTGATTCTTTAATCAGAATCTTCGCTACTATTAGACGATTCGATCACAATATTTGAATTACTAGTCCTCGATCGTCCTCCTCGATCGTAAAGACACAACAATTTCAAAGTTTCGGCAGACAAACTTTTACTACTTTTGGGGTATTTCCGGCCCATGCTCGACATATAAGGGTCGGATGTAACAAGAAGTCTTTTAAATACATCTTCCAATGTAGCTTTCTTCAATTTTTTCTTACGAAATTTTCTTCTTACGAAACTAGCCGGGGATGTATTGGGCGATTAACTATTTTTACAGTTTTGTGTCAGTAAATTATTTACAAAAAGGTTTTCTACTCGCAATTTAGTTAGCCACTGAATAGAAGCATAAACTATTATTTAATAATGTAAAAAATATACAAATATTCTACATACCTTTAGTATTACCCTGCATTAAGCAGATTTGATGTTGAACACACAAACAAAATATTTGGAGCACTTTAAGCGGAGAACGTTTTTCGATGCGGATTCACGCGTCATATAAATGTCAAAAGTACGTAACTTCGAGATGCTCTGTACCCGCCGGTTTTGGAACCAGACGCCTTATCTTTCGTTAAGACATGCCCAGAGGCTTCATCTAGACCATAATACAAGAAAAAAGGTATATTTCAAAATTTATTTTTTCATTCTTGTCCACTTTTTCCACAATCCTTGTCTAGCCTTGTCCGTCTAGTCTTGTCCGACTAGTCTTGTCCGACTAGTCTTGTCGGACAAGTCTTGTCTTTCTAGTCTTGTCCGTCCAGTCTTGTCCGTCTAGTCTTGTCTGTCTGCCCTTCTCGGTAGTGTAGTTGATAACATACTCGCCTTTCAATGCGGGAAACCCGAGTTCGAATCCTGGTCGGGGAGGCGACAACCACGGCGGATATCAGTAACCGTCTGGGCTGCCCAACCTGCATGCATGCACAATATGCGATACCGGGGGATACCGGGGTTTAGTGTGAAGTTCCCCCAAATCACTTTTTGAAAGAGTCTTGTCCATCTAGTCCTGTCCATCTAGTGTTGATCGTCTAGTCCTGACTATCTAGTGTTGTTCGTCTAGTGTTGTCCGTCTAGTCTTGTCCGGTTAAGAAAATACAGTCAGGAAAATTGCTAGAAACGCTCCTATTAACGGGACTACAAAAGGAACTTGACGCCGGACTGGGGTTATCCGCCAGGTAGTCTGGGTTTAGAAAAGGCAGATCAACTACAAACGCAGTTGATGCAGTTATAAACATCGCAGAGAAAGCTGGAACCGGCACAAAAACAACAAGGAAAATTTTCGCTTTAAAACTTTTGATGTGCGTAATGCGTTTAACACAGCCAAGTCGGAACTAATAATGGGCAAACTGACAACGAGACGCATAGCGCCGTATCTGTTACGGATGATAAAAAGTTTCCTTACCAACAGGACATTAGTGCTGCAAGTCCAAAATGAGATGGTCTAAATAGAAGTGAGTTGAAAAGCCCCTCATTGGGGCTTCCATATTGGGTCCTACACTATGGAACCTCTTATTAGACGACATCCTAAGAACTAAACTGACAGAGGACGCCACATTAACTAAACTGCCAGAGACGCCACTAGACACTGCCAGAAGACGCCAAACGATTTGGCGCGGATAAACGAACATGCTATAATGGATACAGCTAATCGTGTAATAGACACTATAATACAGAGGATTGTGTTGAAGAAATTAAAACTGGCGCCCGAGGAAACGGAGGCAGTGCTGCTGTCAGGACAAAGAATACTTGGCCCAATGATTAAAGCAAATTTAAAGCAGTAAGCACAGAAATAGTTGCCAAACCACATATTAAATACCTGGGTATTATAATTGATAAAGAGCTAACATTCGCTGCACACATTACTGAGGCTGCAGGAAAAGGTCTAAAACCCCTGCCAGCAATGGAGCAAATATTGCCAAACGTAGGGTTTACTAGGCACAGTAGCGCAATCAGTGATGCTATATTGTGCACCACTGTGAGCAAATAAATTGGCAACAAGGAGCATCTTGGACATATTAGCATCGGTCCAATGGAAGATTGCATTTAATACATGGACTAAGCGAGAACACGGAGAAGTCGCCACAATTACTAAACGGCCACGGTTGCTTCAGGGAATTTTTACATCTGATTGGAAGAGCAGCCGATAGTCTGTGTGTATACTGTGGTGAAACAGACATACTCCATCTAGTCGAATTCTGGCCCAATTGATTAGGGTTTAATATGCAGGTTTTGTTATGTAAAATTAGGGTTTTATTACTTTCATCTTTAAAAACCAGTATAACCTGTTAATCTTGCCCTAAGCGCAGGCAAAAGTAAAGCGGACACAGTAACATCGTTCAATAGAGCACTCGCAAACCAAAATATACATTTTGTCCCCCTTCAGACTAAGAGATTTATGCGGAGAAATTCGTTTTAAACCAGCATGTTCGGGAAAATCCAATATAACCATTTTTTTTCGAATATATCTCGATCGTCGCATTCGAATGCTTTGTACACGGATATCATGTAGCCAGTTGAAGGTGTATGACTTCTCGTGAAGGAAGTCGCTGCTTCGTTGATAGTAGGTCTACATATCGATGCTATTTTCGCGTACAGATCTAAGCTGTGGGCGGCAGAGTATCGTGTGGGCCTCTGATCGAACTTACTCAAGCTGGCAGTGCGGAGATTATTGTAAAACATCACCGGGTTCGTTTGTGAACTGTTTATCACATAATACGTTATAAAAGGAAATTCAGAATTTCTTTCCATATTTGCTAATAACATTCCACTTACGGCCGTTTTGGCTTGAGCTACTTCCGAAATAAGTTCTCCGGATCTCAGGATATAAAGTTTTGGATCAGGTACCTTCATAACGTGTAAACCATCCTCGGCCTTTTTGGCGATAGGTCCAGTAGGTGTAGATGGTTTCTCCTAGCATTGGAATTCAAGACAGACAAAATATAATAACTTCTCTGTCTAGTCTTGTCTGTCTAGTCTTGTCTGTCTAGTCTTGTCTGTCTAGTCTTGTCTGTCTAGTCTTGTCTGTCTAGTCTTGTCTGTCTAGTCTTGTCTGTCTAGTCTTGTCTGTCTAGTCTTGTCTGTCTAGTCTTGTCTGTCTAGTCTTGTCTGTCTAGTCTTGTCTGTCTAGTCTTGTCTGTCTAGTCTTGTCTGTCTAGTCTTGTCTGTCTAGTCTTGTCTGTCTAGTCTTGTCTGTCTAGTCTTGTCTGTCTAGTCTTGTCTGTCTAGTCTTGTCTGTCTAGTCTTGTCTAGTCTAGTCTTGTCTGTCTAGTCTTGTCTGTCTAGTCTTGTCTGTCTAGTCTTGTCTGTCTAGTCTTGTCTGTCTAGTCTTGTCTGTCTAGTCTTGTCTGTCTAGTCTTGTCTGTCTAGTCTTGTCTGTCTAGTCTTGTCTGTCTAGTCTTGTCTGTCTAGTCTTGTCTGTCTAGTCTTGTCTGTCTAGTCTTGTCTGTCTAGTCTTGTCTGTCTAGTCTTGTCTGTCTAGTCTTGTCTGTCTAGTCTTGTCTGTCTAGTCTTGTCTGTCTAGTCTTGTCTGTCTAGTCTTGTCTGTCTAGTCTTGTCTGTCTAGTCTTGTCTGTCTAGTCTTGTCTGTCTAGTCTTGTCTGTCTAGTCTTGTCTGTCTAGTCTTGTCTGTCTAGTCTTGTCTGTCTAGTCTTGTCTGTCTAGTCTTGTCTGTCTAGTCTTGTCTGTCTAGTCTTGTCTGTCTAGTCTTGTCTGTCTAGTCTTGTCTGTCTAGTCTTGTCTGTCTAGTCTTGTCTGTCTAGTCTTGTCTGTCTAGTCTTGTCTGTCTAGTCTTGTCTGTCTAGTCTTGTCTGTCTAGTCTTGTCTGTCTAGTCTTGTCTGTCTAGTCTTGTCTGTCTAGTCTTGTCTGTCTAGTCTTGTCTGTCTAGTCTTGTCTGTCTAGTCTTGTCTGTCTAGTCTTGTCTGTCTAGTCTTGTCTGTCTAGTCTTGTCTGTCTAGTCTTGTCTGTCTAGTCTTGTCTGTCTAGTCTTGTCTGTCTAGTCTTGTCTGTCTAGTCTTGTCTGTCTAGTCTTGTCTGTCTAGTCTTGTCTGTCTAGTCTTGTCTGTCTAGTCTTGTCTGTCTAGTCTTGTCTGTCTAGTCTTGTCTGTCTAGTCTTGTCTGTCTAGTCTTGTCTGTCTAGTCTTGTCTGTCTAGTCTTGTCTGTCTAGTCTTGTCTGTCTAGTCTTGTCTGTCTAGTCTTGTCTGTCTAGTCTTGTCTGTCTAGTCTTGTCTGTCTAGTCTTGTCTGTCTAGTCTTGTCTGTCTAGTCTTGTCTGTCTAGTCTTGTCTGTCTAGTCTTGTCTGTCTAGTCTTGTCTGTCTAGTCTTGTCTGTCTAGTCTTGTCTGTCTAGTCTTGTCTGTCTAGTCTTGTCTGTCTAGTCTTGTCTGTCTAGTCTTGTCTGTCTAGTCTTGTCTGTCT
Source organism: Phosphuga atrata (assembly GCA_944588485.1). Classification (NCBI taxonomy): domain Eukaryota; kingdom Metazoa; phylum Arthropoda; class Insecta; order Coleoptera; family Silphidae; genus Phosphuga; species Phosphuga atrata. The sequence continues at coordinate 17,034,014 of OX155905.1, forward strand.
AGTCTTGTCTGTCTAGTCTTGTCTGTCTAGTCTTGTCTGTCTAGTCTTGTCTGTCTAGTCTTGTCTGTCTAGTCTTGTCTGTCTAGTCTTGTCTGTCTAGTCTTGTCTGTCTAGTCTTGTCTGTCTAGTCTTGTCTGTCTAGTCTTGTCTGTCTAGTCTTGTCTGTCTAGTCTTGTCTGTCTAGTCTTGTCTGTCTAGTCTTGTCTGTCTAGTCTTGTCTGTCTAGTCTTGTCTGTCTAGTCTTGTCTGTCTAGTCTTGTCTGTCTAGTCTTGTCTGTCTAGTCTTGTCTGTCTAGTCTTGTCTGTCTAGTCTTGTCTGTCTAGTCTTGTCTGTCTAGTCTTGTCTGTCTAGTCTTGTCTGTCTAGTCTTGTCTGTCTAGTCTTGTCTGTCTAGTCTTGTCTGTCTAGTCTTGTCTGTCTAGTCTTGTCTGTCTAGTCTTGTCTGTCTAGTCTTGTCTGTCTAGTCTTGTCTGTCTAGTCTTGTCTGTCTAGTCTTGTCTGTCTAGTCTTGTCTGTCTAGTCTTGTCTGTCTAGTCTTGTCTGTCTAGTCTTGTCTGTCTAGTCTTGTCTGTCTAGTCTTGTCTGTCTAGTCTTGTCTGTCTAGTCTTGTCTGTCTAGTCTTGTCTGTCTAGTCTTGTCTGTCTAGTCTTGTCTGTCTAGTCTTGTCTGTCTAGTCTTGTCTGTCTAGTCTTGTCTGTCTAGTCTTGTCTGTCTAGTCTTGTCTGTCTAGTCTTGTCTGTCTAGTCTTGTCTGTCTAGTCTTGTCTGTCTAGTCTTGTCTGTCTAGTCTTGTCTGTCTAGTCTTGTCTGTCTAGTCTTGTCTGTCTAGTCTTGTCTGTCTAGTCTTGTCTGTCTAGTCTTGTCTGTCTAGTCTTGTCTGTCTAGTCTTGTCTGTCTAGTCTTGTCTGTCTAGTCTTGTCTGTCTAGTCATATCTGTCTGATCGTGTCTGTCTCGTCATATATGTCTGGTCTTATCTCTCTTGTCGAGACAGGCAAATTCTAAACAGATAAGACTAAGTAGGTTAAACATACATTTTATTCATTAATATTATTTATATAAGAAAATATTCTTATCATAGCGTTCTGATAAAAGTTAAAAATATGTTAGAAACAAAATATAAACAAGAAAAACTATAAAATTAGATTTATATTAAGCACAAATCAGGAATAATCAGTTTCAAAGTGTAAAGGAAATCACTCACCTGATGGCGTTTGAAATAGTTTGAATTTTTTTTTTTTTTAAGTTTCGCAGTAGTTCTAATACAGTAGTTATAAACTCGTGCGACGAACGTCCAATCAAGTGGGATTTCCTCCGTATGTCAAAGTGTTACTTTAAGGTCACCTTGACAGGTTGCAAATTATATTGTTTCGAATTAAGAATCACTCGCCTACGAAACGTACGAAACCGGCAACAATTTGAAAGGTAGGAAAGACATTTATTGCAATAATTTTAAATAAGTATTTAATTTATTGATTGTAAATTGCACGGGATTGTGTATTTATTTTAAAAACTTGAAAACAAACTAAAAAAGTTGTGATTAGCCCAAATTGTATTCTCACATCATATCAAATTTGCATTATAAAACAAATTATTAAGGGCTAAGAATCAATAAGGTGTTGCACAATATGATGTACCTTTGATTTAATTCCTAAATATTTTCCTTATGTTCTATCAAATATTATTTCAATTAAGAATTCTGTTAAGAAGGTTTCAACTTTATACCATTAATTTTTGTTGTGTTTATATAGAGTATGGAGCAGCAGGGTGAGAAATTTCTCGGTCATGGTACCCACAAGGGCAAAGGCATCGCTGTCTTCACTAGTGGAGGGGATTCCCAAGTGAGTTTCAATTCATGTAGTTTTTACAGCTGTAAATAATTGCAATTATTTTTCATTAGGGCATGAATGCAGCTGTCCGAGCTGTTGTCCGTATGAGCCTCTACATTGGCTGTAAGGTTCACTTTATCAAAGAAGGGTATCAAGGTATGTTAAACAGTTATTGTAATTGAAGCACTTGAATATGGCCTTAAACAGTCGAAACTCGAGTGATGATATGTGTAGAAATTTATATCACTGTGAATAATAAGTTATATAATATTTTTACATATTATTAGTGTGGTAAATACTTAGTGAATTTTCCAATTCAATGTAAGTATGAATTACTACATAGTAACAGTTGCAACCATCCTATTAACGTTATTGTAATTTATTGCAAATTGTTAATAAATTTTCTTTATTCATTTGCAGGAATGGTCGATGGTGGAGATAATATTGTGGAAGCTGATTGGGTTTCAGTAAGTACTATCATTCACAGAGGTGGAACTATCATTGGTTCTGCAAGATGTCAAGAATTTAGGTGAGAACTTACGCTCACCATAAATACAGGGTGTCCAAAAACTATCCACAGAACTATCTGATATAATAAATCTGATATAATAAATATTAAAATAATTTTCATGTCATTTTTTAAATTAAGTTGTAGAAGTCTAAATTTGTTTTTTTTTTAGAGAACGTTCAGGTAGATTAAAAGCTGCATACAATCTAGTCTCCCGTGGCATTACAAACATTGTTGTGATTGGAGGAGATGGTAGTTTGACGGGCGCCAACCTCTTCAGACAAGAATGGAGAGAGCTTCTTGGAGAACTAGTGAAGGAAAAGAAAATAACTGCAGAACAATTCAATAAATTTAAAACGTTGCACATCGTCGGTCTGGTCGGTTCAATCGACAACGATTTCTGTGGGACGGATATGACGATTGGAACAGACAGTGCGCTTCATCGTATTATCGAGGCAATCGACGCTATTGTCAGCACTGCGTATTCCCATCAGAGGACGTTCATTATGGAAGTTATGGGTAGACATTGTGGGTAAGAGAAGTAAAAAAATTTACAGGAAAAATTCTTTAAAAATTCGTATTCCATATGATTGGAGACCTTACTTATCAATCAATCCTCATATTCAAACTACATGCTTAATACTTGAACTGAACTGAATCAGTAGACCATTTCATAGTTGCAATATTTTTATGCGCATGCGTCAATTCCCGCCATGTTTCCAGCCACTTTTTTCTCGTATAACTAGTGAAAATGTGCCCGAAATTTTCATGTTCCCACCTTTGAAACAAGGCGGACGCCCATGCGCTTAACTAACCGTAAAAAGGTTTATTCTATGTAAGGATGGATTACCACGTCATAACGGTCGCAACCATCCTATTTGGTTTTTACTTTATTAGCATTAGGATTATCGTACAGGTAAAGTTACATATACTTAAATTTATCTGATATTATTGGTAGATGTCGCTAAGCTTGTAGAAGTTTTTTTCGAGTAAAAGTTGCTTTAATCCCTTTCTGAATTTCTTATAGTGGCTTTCTTCCTTTAAATATGAAGGTAGCTGGTTGTATATATTTTTTCCGATATTATCCTATACATAGAAGATCGTTTGTTCTTGTAGGGTAGTTGTGTATATCTTTGTTCTTGGAGAATTTGTGTTTATTTTTAAATATTAAGCAGGCCATTTCATATATATAAACCTGGAAGCGTGAGAATCTAAAATTGTTTGAAGCAAGTTTTGCATCAGGTAGTGGTAGCTATGCCTGATATTGCTCTTATCACTCTCTTTTGTGCTAAAAACAGGGTTTTTGCTAGAGATGCTTTTTGACCCCATGCCGTTATACCATACAGTAGTGCAGATGGTACCTCTCTATAATATATATTCAGAAGTATCGCTTTTGATACCATATTACGTATACTCCGAATAAGGTATGCTTTTATATTTACTTTTTTTAACATTATCTCGATGGTATTGTTCCATTTCATAGTCTCTTGAAGGTGTATACCAAAGACTTTCACCATCTTATCTCTGCGTATATCACACTGGTCGATTTTGTATGGAATATCACATAGCTGGTTTTGTTATGGTTTGGATAGAGGTTATTTGCAGAGAACCACCTATTCAAGGTTTCTAGCAAGTTTTTGATGTGGGTTTCATTGTTCTTATGAGATCTGTGGGATATTAGGAAACTGCAGTCGTCTGTATATAGAGTGCAGTGGTGGCAGTCAATATATGTAGTTATATCTGCTAAGTATAACGAGAATAGTGTAAGAGATAAATACTACCTTGCATTAGGCCAATGTCAGATGTTAGTGATTCTGATTGTGCGCTTCTTTTTCCGTTAGAGATTTTTACATAATTTTTACGATTTGTTAGGTATGCTGTAACCATTTGAATTTCTAATTTTTTTCCTCTAATCTAATTTTCCTCTAATTCCATATTTGCCTAATTTGCTTAGAAGTTGACTATGGGAGATACAGTCAAACGCTTTCGAGAGGTCGCAGAAAATGCCAACTGGGCATTTACCATTGTCTACTTCCTCTAGAATTTTGCTATATAGCTCAACAATTGCTGTCGATGTGGAGTTGTTTTTCCTGAAACCATATTGCTGCGTTGGGATAAGGTTATATTTCTCAATGAAGGATGTTAGTTGATTGAGCATTCAAGCCTCGAAGATTTTGGAAATCACTGATACCAATGCAATGGGTCTATAGTTGGATACCTGGGTTTTCTCGCCTTTCTTGAGGAGGTTCGAGCGTAACTAATGACTCAAAATAGTGCTTGAATTTTTCTATATTTTCAATTATCCTAATAGTTGTTAAAATTCATTATTTTTATTTACAATAACATAACAAATTTCAAAATTGGTAATTATTATTTATTTAATAAAATAAAGTTATTAAATGGCTTCGTTATTTTTCACTTATAAGGTGACATAAAAAGATCTGGCAACATCAGTGTTATGAGTTGACTGGTTGCAAAGGGATCAGAATTTTATTAGCCCAAGATGTTGGCCGAAAACCTCGAATTACCAAAAGACAAAAAATTATAGATAATCTTTGTAAAAAGCTGGAGTGTATTCTATCAAATAGTTCCACAGACGTTCAAAAGTTCAAAATGTTTCCATTTTTTTCTTTTCTCTCACAATCAGCTGTTAACGCGACGTTGCCAAACCATCTGTCATGTGAATTACTGTCAATAAATAAGATTCAAAACAAAACAATTAACTTTAATTATTTAAATAATTACATCAGGAACATCACATTGCTTTAATGTTATCGTGTTTTAATAATATCTAAGTTTATTGTATATAGTTTTTTATTCCTTAAAGATGGGAAATTAATATCGAAAAAAATAAATAAAGACGTGAAGCTTGTTGGCCATAGAAACCTGTGTATAAGATTCGAAAAAAACATAATTTTTTTAATTTTTTTGCGGATAAACTAAACGGAGGCTCACTTACAAATTTTGAAAGGACATAAATAAAGTATTGATCTTCATGTATAAAAAGTTTCAAAGCATAAACTTGAAAAAAATATTTCACATGGGATTCGCTCGAACCTCCTTGAATTCGGGGATTATTAGTGTCCTTTTCAATATCTCTGGGAATATTTCCGTGTTGAAGGAGTGAATGACTAAATGTGTGATAGGAATAGCGATTGCAATCCGGGAAAACGGATTCGGTAATTCGGCGGATCCGGCATCACTAATCCAGTGATGCTAATTTTTGGTAAAATAATCGCGCTGTTGCATGGGTAGATACTTTAAATGCGTGGAGCGCATGGTGCCACATGGTTTTTTCAAAACCAGAATGGATTTTGGGATAAATAATGTATACTTAAAAGTATGTTTTGCAACTAGGCCGGTAAGTTGTCAATTGGTCACAAGAACGAAATTGGGCGTACGAACGAAGAGAGTGCGCACATTCGTTCATGAGGGCAATTGACAATACCGCCCGTGTTGCAGATAATATTTTTTATTACTCATGCGAGGGGACGTATCTTACAAGTTTGGGATCCAAGGGCCATAAAAAAAATAGAATTAAAAATGAAGAATTTGCTTTATCAATTGTCTCTGGTGGTGTTTATTCTCATAAGACTCATAAGAACTCTCATTAGTCTTAGGTCACTCTCATCACCATATAATTTACACTAATTTTAAAACGTTTTCTTTAATTTTTATTTTGTAATGAAAAAAACATTCTTCACTTTCACTTCACTTTTTTAATATTGAGGTCTTGATTGTGTTTATTTTATTTTATTTATTTAATTGTTTTTTTTAATGTAACTTAGCGATATTAAATATTTGCGTGCGTTACCCAAATTATGTGGCAATACAACCAAAAATGGCATTTGTTGCACTAAAAAACGTGCGCCAAGCTAGTACTTTCAACTCGTGAGTAATAAAAATTAATTACCGTATTTGCCGGTGTATAACACGCACCTTTTTTCCAAAAAAATGCCTCTAAAATATAGGTCTGCATTATGGGCGTACAAAAAATAGGCTAAATTTTAGGATGAGCCTTATACACCGGCAAATACGGTATTTAACGGTATTAAACTAAATAGTTATAAACTGATTTTTATGATAATTGTGCCATTCATTAGACAGATTCATCATTTTGTCTAGTTACCTACACTGTACTAGATTTTTAATTGTGTTTGTCTAAATGTAATACACTCAGTTAATTACCCTGGAAACAAATGAATGAAAAGAAAAATTATCCTGATCGGATCAACCGAATTTCCATCGATCCGACCGGATTGAAAATGACACAGGATTGCAATCCCTAGATAGGAGCTACTAGTTCGATAATGACGTCCTTTATTAAATTGCATGGTAGTGCGTCTGGTCCACAGGTCTGTTTTTTTAATTTGATTAGAATTCCTATCATCTCCGATTCAGTGAATTCTTTTAAAAATATAGAGTGCATGTTTTGTTGGATGTGATTGGTGGTAATTTGTGTGGGAAGAATATTTTTGGCTATTAATTTAGGAATCGAGTTGAAATGTGTGTTAAATAATGTTGCCACTGATTTTGGGTTTCTCATGAGTGTGTCATCAGTGAAGGTTCTATCTTTTAATTTTATTGTGTTAGTTTCTCTTATCTGGTTTGTTTGATATGTTCTAATGATGGTCCATAGGGTTTTTTGTTTATTTTTTGAGTACCCTATCCATTTATTATAGAAACTTTGTTTTATTTGAAGTAGTAGATTAAAGTGTCTTTTTCTTTGTTCTATATATAGTGATAAGTTAATATGAGGATTTTGTTTTTTTCGTCGGAGGAGGTCATGACGATTTCTGCTGGATGTTTACATTTGATTTGTCTGAAAGGTTGATCTAAAAATACTTGACGTAAGCCTTAAATGACCAATTAAATGTTTTGTTTTGGATGAATAATTTGTGGAAAATTTCAATAATACTTTAATTGGATTCGTAGTCTGTCTGATTGGAAACCTTGTCAATCAATTCGAAATCAATTAGATCGTTAATATTCGAGAATGATAATAGTATAAAGAATAATAGATCATTTATTTTCTTATGTTATATAATGTCTTTTATAGTTTAAGTATTTGTAGAAAAAGTTTGACTAATTATCTTAGTCTAATAAAAAGTCAGTGAGCTTAGACAATGTTTTAGACAAAATTACTGGATTTTTCGAGTTTTGTTTATTTAGACATTTTTAGTAGGGATGGTTGCATAAATTGGTATAGACAAAATGTGTCTGATTTGTTTGGTTGTAGAGATGGAAAGGCTAAGTTAGTTGGATGTTTTGAATTTCTGATTACAGACCAACAGATGCTCTTAAGTTTTAAGTAAAATTAGAAGATTTGTCTATTTAGACAAGTTTAGTTGGGATGGTTGCATAAATCGGTTTAGACAAAATTTGTTTGTTTTGTTCAGTTATGAAGATTTGAGATTACAGACCGACGTATGGTGTTGAGTTTTAGACAAAATTATTGGATTTTTGAAGATCAGTTGTCTTAGACAAGTTTAGTAGGGATGGTTGCATAAATATATTTAGACAAAATAAGTCTGTTTCGTTCAGTTATAGAGAGACGGACAGGCAAAGTTTTTTTTTGTGTGGGGGTCGTTTGGCTGCAAAGTCTTTCTGCACTGCGACCAACTTGATCTATTGTGCTTGACCCTACTACAATTACTCTCCCAGGAATTCAACTTCGTGAACGAAGTCTAAGATATTCCTGAGAGGCCTGCTACTCAGCTCCAAGGTGGTCAATCCCGAAGTGGGCAAGCCTTATGTGTGCTAGCGCCACACATGTGCACATTATGTGTTCAGCGGTTTCTTCATCTGATTCACGTAATATACAGGCAACTTCCTCTGCCTTTCCCATTTTGTGTGGGTGATATCTCACCGGACAATGTCCTGTGAGTATGCCTACCAAAGTTCTGATTTCTCTTCTGGAGAAACTTAGCATTTGCTGCGTTATTGCGGCAGAATAGTTTATGAGCATTTTAGCTTGCCTCTGTCCTGGCGTGTTCTTCCAGTAGGTTTGCTTTTGTTCTTCTTCCCATTTCTTAGCCCCCTGCCTTAAGTGGGCTTTGTAAGCCCACAAGTTGGCTCCGGGCCCCAGAAGGGAGCCTCGGCTCCGCTTTTGGCGAGTGCGTCGGCCATTTCATTCCTATATATGCCCTAGTGATCCGGTGATCACATTAGCGTGAGTCCATTTCACCAGTTGCTTCAGGGTTTGTTTAAAGTTCCAGGTTAACTTGGAATTAAAGTTGTGGGCTTTTAAATCCCTTAGAGCTACCTGGCTGTCCGTTAGGATGTAGATTTGCACTGCTTTAAGACGTTTCTTTAGGCAAATTTGAGTGCATCTTTCAATGGCTATAATTTCAGCCTGTAGTACTGTGGGAGCCTGGCCCAATGCCGTGGACTCCCAGTGACTCCGGATGTATATGCCAATTTCTGTACCCTTAGCAGTTTTTGATGCATCGGTGTACCACATGGACGCTTTGTTTTTCAGGTTTTCGATTCTTTGAACACTGCTTTGGCGGTCATTGATGACCACTTCAACGACTGTGTCAAAATCGTATTCTGTAGAAGCTTCAGAAATTTATCTCCAATTTATTTCCTTATTTTCATGTGTCTCTGAATATGCGATGTACACCTTAGTCTCAGAGCACTGAGAAGACCTTCTTTTTCTATCTGTTTGTGCAGTGGGAGTAGGTCCAACAGAACTTCCATTGCTGTGGTTAGAGTTGATTGCATCGCTCCTGTTATACCCAAGCTCGCAAGCTGTTGAAGCTTTTGTAGCATGATCTGGGTCTTTATTTCCTTTGTTTTGTACCACCATACGAGTGAACCATAGGGGATAATCGGTCTTACCACTGCTGTGTAACACCATCGGAACATTTTGGGTTTTAGTCCCCATGTTTTCCCAAAAAGCTTACAGCAGATCCAAAAGGCCGCTGTGGCTTTTGAGAGCGTTTTGTTCAAATGCGAGTTCCAAGTGAATTTCTTATCCAAGGTTAAGACTAGATATTACCTCCTCGGAGAACTCTAACGTCTGACCATCAATGCTCGGAGCTTTCAAGTTCTACTTTTTCTTTCTGGTAAAGAGGACCATTACTGTTTTGCTTGGGTTGACACTAAGGTCCTCCTTCTTGCTCCAACAGTTGATGGTGTTAAGTGCACTCTGTGCAAGGTTCATGATTGTATTACCAAACTTACCCGTTATTATGATGGCAACATCGTCTGCATAACCAATCGCCTTATACCTGTTCTTTGTTAGCACATCTAGGAGATCATCAACGACCAGACACCACAGCAGAGGCGAATTCTTGTTTGTCAATTTCCCACGAGAGCGAAACGAACGCACGAACGAAGTGAGTAATTTCGCTCTGGTGGGCAAATGACTTACCGCCATAGTTGCACAATATACTATTTCGAAATATTTGTCTATTTTTTTTTAAATTTTGGCCAACTAAGCGTTTTTTCTTGTTTTACTTGGAGTAGTTGAACGGATTTTGAAATTACGGACAGACAAACGGACAGAAATCATTATATTATGTATCAAATTAAAGTTATACACGTTTCTTCGTAACTTCATTTAAGAAGTGTCCGAAAAATCTAATTAGTCTAAACTTTGAAAAGTTCCCAAAGGGCATTGTCTCTAAGACAGCCAAGGAACTAGATGTACTAATTCCAAGATCATAGACAACACTTAATCTTAAATAAAGTTAAAATGAAATTAAAACTAAAAGTTTCCCTTATAAAGTGTAGTCTGTCTAGTCTATATAGTCTGTCTAGTCCGTCAAGTCCGTCTAGTCTGTCTAGTCCGACTAGTCCGTCTAGTCTGTCTGCGATCTCCTGCGATCATACAGGTATTTGCTGAAACACCCTTGGCCTGACAAAACTTGAGTTAAATAATAGTCAATTTCACTGTAGTTATTCCTTGTCCATTTTTCTATATCTGGAATTAAGAACCAAGTCCAGCATCCATACATTGCATTATTCCATTTTTCTGGTCATTTCCTCATCAAATTTTCACTGGCTTTTACATTTTCGATCCTGTTATACTTTTCCTGTCTTTCTTTGATTTGGAGTTCTACCGGAGGAATTTCTGCTATAACTCCCACCCCTTCCGCTGATATTGTTCTGTATGTGCAGCATGCTCTGATACACAGCAAACGCACGATTCTAGTAAGGCTCAGAATTCTTGTTTTAGTTTCTGTAACATTATGCCAGGCTGGTGCTCCATACAATAATTGGGACTGGACCACGCTAAAAAGTAGTTTTCGTTTGGATCCTTTGGATCCGCCAATATTTGGCAGAAGACTTGCGAGAGCATTTGCGTCTTTTCCGCCTTCTGGGTAATTTTGTTCACGTGATGCACAAAGGACAACTTGGTGTCCAGCCATACTCCCAGTAGTACTAGTCTGGTCTGACTAGTCTGGTCTGACTAGTATGGTCTGACTAGTCTTGTCTGCCGAGTATTGTTTGTTCAGTCTTGGATATCAAATTCTGTCCGTCTAGTCTTGTCTGTCCTCTGTTTTTGATCTATTTGTCTGTTATTGATCAATTACTTATCTCTATTAGACTTTTGTTTAGCTTTATAATAATAGATTTAGAAACTTACCACACTTGCAATCAATATAATTGCGAACACATCATTTATAGCATGTATATGTTTTTTATAAAATTGGCTGTTATTGTGTCTCGCTTTCTCACCATGTGATAAAACGAAATTTGTTGCTTTTTTATTAGCTTTGTAGCAATGATGTGTATGCAGGTATTTGTCTCTGGTGGCCGCATTGTGTAGCGAAGCGGATTACCTGTTTTGTCCGGAATGTCCTCCGCCTGAAGACTGGCAGACAAAACTTTGCGATAAATTGGTGCAGGTACATTTTTCAATATTATAACTTTAACCATTAAACCACTAATACACACTCTGCCAACTACAGATAACAATTTCAATGATATGCCATTTAAAATTAAATTATGATAATTTTACGAAAACGTTTTTGGCTTTTGTTTTTGTGCTTAAGTGTATATATACGCCCTCACAAGTCCATCAATATATTAGTCCATCAAGAATTATTTGCTTAATTTTTAACATAATTGTTAAGATAATAAAAAAAATACAAACCAATTCTTTAACCTTTTGACTGCAGCGCCCTAATATATATATATATATATATATACATATATATATATATATATATATATATATATATATATTTAGAGTAGGAGAAAATGCCTGCTCTTAGCTAGAAAACATCAAGAGGCAACCTCTAAGGTTCAATACCTTGATCTTTCTTAAAGACCACCACAACCACTTTCAACTTGAAGTAATCATGATGGAATAAAATGAAAATCCGCCCCAGTCACCGTGCTGGACTTTCCTGGTCATCAGATTCTTGGGGACCAGGAACATCATGAGGAGAAGAGTCGGAGCTTCTCAAAATCTCTATGCAAGCACTACATTGGCACTCTTAATGTTAATACTCTCTTCAAACTTGGAAAACTAAAACAACTTCAAGATATGTTAGAAAAATTTAAAATAAAAATTCTTGCGATTCAGGAGACACGTTTTCAAGACGAAAATCATTTCAACAAGGAAAATTCTAGGATGTATAAAGGTTAACCTGCTGTCAGAAGAGGTACACCATCATTGTTTGGGACGGGATTTGCAGTACACAAATCAGTCATGTATAACATTATTGACTTTAATTCAACATCAGAAAGGATCTGCACACCCTCCTTCAAATCAGGCAATAAAGGTTACACGATTATCAATGCACACGCACCTACAAATGAGCATAACAGAAAGAAACCACAAGAAGTTCAAGACTTCTGGGAGAAGACATAGAAGAAGTAACCAACAGCATACCAAAAAGGCATGTTAAAATTTTAATGGGAGACTTTAATGCGCAATTAGGTAAGGAGAGAAAATACAGACAAATCACAGGCCCTTATTCAGCTCACTATCACACAAACAAAAATGGAGAACATCATAAAATATTGTACAAATTTTAATCTCAAAATTATGTCGACACAATTTCTAAAGCCAATATGAAAACTTATTGGCGGATAAACAGAGACAAAATCATTGAAGAAATTAATTGGCATCCAACTTGCGACCACAGTTCAGAAGGCAATGCGTTGGGCGCAACCTCATAGAAAAAGGAAATATAGGTGGTGGAACGCAACTTGTGATCAAGTCATTGAAAAAAGAACACAGGCTGAACTTCATCCACATGAAGTTCCGTAGTAACCGAAAGAAAATCTGAAACATGGAAGAAATTTCACGATGTTCAGAAACAATCAAAGGAAATTAGAAGAGAAGAACAAGCATACGACAACAACAGGCTAAAAGAAATTGAAGAAGGTTTTAAGAGAAATAATACAAGAAATTTTTACAGAACATTCAAAGAAAATATTAAGGGTTATCAACCTCCTAGCCTCTGTTTTAGAAGAACAGATGGGTCCCTGGAAACGAACACTAAAGAAAACTGTACAATTCTCAAACAATACTTTAATACTCTTCTTAATTGTAAAGAACCCACGGAAAAATTGACCTTCCAAAAAACCACATCTAATTCTGATTCTACTCCACCTACAATAGAGGAGATCATACAACAAATAAAAAATAACAGAGCGGCAGGAGAAGATGGCATTATTGCTGAAGTGTGGAAGCTTCAAGATAAAGACATCATAAAAACAATTCATAAGATCACTACAGACATTTGAATCACAGAAAAAATGTCAGAAGAATGGAAATGTGCCCTGATCCACCCATTACATAAAAAGGGTGATTAGTCAGATCCAAATAATTACAGAGGTATTTCACTAGTGCCAGTCTCTTACAAAATATTCAGGATTCAAGTGTTATTGAACAGACTAGAATCACAAGCAGATCATCAAATAGGTGAATACCAGGCTGGCTTTAGGAAAGGGAGATCATGCATCGAACAAATTTGGAACCTAAGAACAATATTGAAAGTCAGACAGACAAATAACACTGTAGTTACCTTTGTGGACTTTAAAAAAGCGTACGACAGCATTGATAGACAAACGCTCTTTGCAATACTGGAAGAATATGGCATTGACAAAAAAAACAGAACACTTATACAAACACCACCTCTAGGATCAAGTTCATGATTGAAATTTCAGAACCCTTTCAGATACGCACAGGTGTCAGACAAGGAGACGGCCTCTCACCAATTTTGTTCAACATGGTCTTAGACAAAATTTTTAAGCAGTGGGAGGAACAAGTGAAAGGCATACAACTAGGAAGAACACGCAAAACAAAAACAATTATTAAATGTTTGGCATTTGCAGATGACGTTGCCATAACCAGCAATAACACACAGGAGGCAAAGGAAGCACTGGAGCAATTACATGAAATAGCCGCTAAAACAGGTTTACAGATATCTTATGAGAAGACCCAATACATGGAACGACATACCAACAATGTACATACCATACATACGACTTATGGATCTATACAAAGAGTGGAAAAATTTAAATACTTAGGGGGATATATACAAATAGTAGGATCAAACAAGATGTTTAACATAAAACGAACGGAAACACTCCAGAAAGCATACAAACTTACATGGTCACATTATAATAAGAAAAGCATATTAAGGCAGGCCAAACTCAGACATTACAAAACATTTGTATTGCCTGAATCATTGTATGCGTCAGAAACGACCACAATTGGAGCATCTGGCATCATAGAAACAGAAAAAATTTAACGTTAAACTCTTAGGAAAATATTTGGAGCAGTACACAGAGATGGGGTTTGGATGAAAAGACCTAACGAAGAGCTATACGAACACACAGACAGACTCGCAGATATCATTAGAAAACGCAGACTAAGTTTCTATGGGCACATACAGAGAATGAACCATAAACGACTTACAAAAAAAATCTTTGATGTAGTAAACAGCTCAAGGGAGCTTAGGAAAACAAATTGGTTTCATGAAGTAGAAGATGACTTAAAGCAATTGGGGAGCAATCAGCAAATGATAGGAGACAGGAAAAAATTCAGAAGCAAAATTAAGGATACCAAGTTTTTAGTAAGCGAAAGGAAGATGATAGGAACATTGTGGACAGAACAAAGGAATCAGGAGCACAGTCAAAGGATGAAGAGATTTTGGGAAGAGAAGAAAAAGAAGTGAAAGAAGTGAAAGTTGTGTTATGAGATATTTAAGTTCAAACACTGTCCATATGGGCAAAAATGATGTAATAATATATATGTATATATATATATATATATATATATATATATATATATATATATATATATATAGAATATATTATATATATATATATATATATATATATATATATATATATATATATATATATACGGTCTCAGTCTGTATTGGTGGTTCTCTCTGAGAGGGCGCCGCAGTCAAAAGGTAAAGAATTGGTTTGTATTTTTTTTATTAATCTTAAAAATTAAGCAAATAATTCTTGTGATAAATTTGATTTTAAACACACTGCAATTTTAATTTGCTTCTGCACCAAGTGTAGTACATTGCAAGTTGTACTTGTAATTTTTATAGTCTGTTCATGTTAAAGTTGATGTGAAAATAATAGGATGTACCAAACCTATTTTATGAATAGGATGGTTGCGACAGTTACTACGTGGTAATTCATTGAATTGAAAAATTCACTAGGTTTTTACTTATTGTGGTAAAACATAGTGAATTTTTCAATTCAATGTATTACCTATTTTGTTTATGGATCTTGTTTGTATTTTTGTAAGCACTTATTTAATCTTGATAATATCAAATTCAATTATGTGTCTGAAAGGTGCCCTGACCAGGTGCTGATCACGTACCAATACTTTTTTACGTCTAAGACGTCTTCAACGTGAATATACTTTTATAGATTTTGCAGTGTTTCAAAACTCTAGATGTTACGAGTTATTCAAGAAAGTTCGATAAAAATTCAAATTTTCCGTAACTTATTTTGAAAATACTTTTGAAATTTTCTAAATTAGTTTAGTGAGTAGAAAATTATGTTATAGCTACCTGGCGTTAGTTGGCGCCATAGCTGGCGACGCTGATTACGTATTTATACCAGAAGATCCGGCGTCTATTGATTGGAAATCGGAAATATGCAAACTAGTCAGTCAGGTATAAAAACATTTAAGTATTTACAAACGTAATTTAATATGTGGCAAAGGTCGACGTCCAATCCAAATTTAGTTATTGTTAGGAAAAAAATATTTTTAAAGATATTTTTATCGCAGCAATAATTTGTTTAGGTATTACAGCAAATTAATATATATTGCAATTTAATTTTAGTGGCATTGCGTTTACATATACTTTGATACACAGTAATTAATCCTGTTTTGATTGGTCCTTGATCCAGTAGTTACGATTCCTCATTTCCTCAATTGCCACTTCTTCAATTTGACCCAGAGACGACCCCAGACTATTAGTTAATTCAAATTGAAATCCATCCCATATTGTCACCTCATAATTTTGGAAGCAATAGGTTTGCTCTTTTAATGGGTTATTGGCCTGGGGTTAACTTAAGCAGTGGTGTACTGGGAAAATATTAACAATGGCCCTGCTGCCGATGACCGCCATCTGGGAGTGGGGAGCGATTTTTTAACCCTTTAAGCTTTAGGTATTGCAGGATCGGGGTGGGATTTAAAGATTATTTAAAGAATGCAATATTTTAGATTTTGTTTGAGACCACGAATTACTTTAGAAAGCGTCCTTTAGGAATTTCAGGATCTGGATGGGAACTCTTTGTTCAAGCAGTTTGCCCCAAAGTACATCTTTCTCTTACAGATCAATGCTCCGCTGTCCTTGAGAAGATGTAAGGGGCTTTCCTCTGCTGAGCTGCAGAATCTGCAATTGTCATCTTAGTGTTATTTAGCTTCATAGCAACCATCAGAATCCATTTAAATAATTAATAGCGTTAATAGACTGAACAATTAAAGAATTTGGTTTAGCAATATTAATGTTACGACTTTGTAAGGCATCTGAAAGGTAAGCGAATTCCTGTAAGTCGTCAATCATTAAAGCTAAATCTTAAGAAAACCACTACCAATACAGTCTACATTAATTACATAGAAAATAGGAACATTAATAGAAGAAATGGAAAATTAATCATTACGTGGATAGAAGATATGCAGCAACAACAAATGTTATGCTCAGTGTATGAAAACCTGGAAATAACTTGCAGGGCTAAGACAATTTAAAGTAATGCTGGGATCTTTTAACCAGAAAAGTACAAGAGCTTCCCTGAAACTAAACAGGAACAAGCTTAGAATTCTGACAGGAGTCCTGATGGGGCACTGCAGACTTAGAAAACACCTCAAGAGCCTAGGCCTAGAGGAAGATGTCAATTGCAGATCCTGCAGCTTAACAAAGGAAACCTTCATACATTTGCTCAAGGGTTGCAATCTACCTGCTTTAATGAAGGGGAGTTGTAATCTTTAAATCCCATCCCGATCCTGAAATACCTAAAGGAACCTGGACTAGAGGAGGCGCTCTAAATGGGTAAATGTGCCAACGATTAGAGGATGATGATATAATGGTCGCAGTGCAACTCACCACCGAAATCTACAATCTACAAGCCTTATGCTCATACACTCACTATAAAGGAGAAAGCCTTTTGAGCCTTCTCAGGATCAGTGAAAAAATGGCGATAGTGCCATAGATATATATGTTCTATATATAGAGCTATACATTAACTATAAGCCACGGATGATTTCAAAAGTTTAAAGATCATTCAAAACTACACAATATCAAAATAATGTGTAATGTTGCCAGTGCAGACACAGAGTTCAAAAAGATTGCCGAGAGTTTAACATAAATAATAAAGAATGAGGATTCCCTATCACAACAAATTTGGAATGTGGATGAAACTGACCTTTGAAAAAATGCCTACATATCTAATGTAGGGATACATATCCCTTAACCCTTAAGGCAGGGTTTCCCTAACTGTGCGTTGGTTGTGGCCAAATAAGTTTGGGAAGGCCTGCCTTAAGGGATAGGCTAATCCTTTTACTTGGTGGAAATGATGTTGGAGATTGCAAATTAAAAGGAGTGAATTTGCAATATCTACCATGAGTGATGTATGGAATAAGCTCATTTCCCGATTGGTTAAGGAGAGTACTGCAACCGGCAAAGTTGACGTCTTTATTTAAGATCTTGTTGGAAAATCTAAATTCAAATCTAGAACAGGCATTCGATAATCATAGAACTTGAGGACGGGTGAAAAGAAAATTTCTTTTAGAAGACGAATGAATTGAATAACCAAGCAATTTGAAACTGCGAAGATGGAAACTAATTAATCGTGTAATTCGAGGACTTAATGTCTTGGCTTTCCATTTCGTATTATTCTATTTTCCAAGCTTTCAATTTTCTAGAAAAAATCGACTTGAGCACACCAAATATTTTTTTTAAATAATGCAAAAAATCTAAAGGTCCTGTTCCCGATTCATCATCCCAAAAAGTTTGGGAATCTATTAGGATGTGTAAAGCCCGCTCCAGACTCTCGCGAAGTAGCACCAAGTTGAACGAGGCAAGAGAGTCTGGTTAGAGAAGGTTACTCGGTCCGCTATGTTCTTCCTCGCATAGCCATGGATAACTTCGCTACAAAGGCGTTTTTTTCGTCGAAAGGGGCTCGAAGCTCGAGTACGAAGAAAGAAGAGCATCACCTCAATTATAATATGCCTGCTCCACAGCCTCGCGTAGTAACTTTGGCGAGTTTGCCTTACTTCGCGAGAACCTCAGTACCATGACTGACACCGAACAGGTAGTTCAACACCGAGGATACTCGCCGAACTTACTGCGCGAGAGTGTGGAGCAGGCATTAAAGTTCCCGTGTTTTATGTTCATAGTTTATATGCATACGAAAGTCCTTTGCTTGGTTTCCTTCAAGACCATCGCTAAAACATCTTCACTCCATGACTTTTAACCTACTACAATTTTTCGAATGAATTCATTTTAATCAACCTTCAAGCTTCTGTAATGGAAGTTGTAGGAGACACTACAAGAAGAAGAAAAAATCGACATCTGATATATTTCGCCTTTCGTCGCGGTCAAAAAGCTTGGAAGCAGTTCTTGACATTTGTGGTGTAGATGCTATACTGCTTAAGATTGGTTTGTCAAGTTCAAAAAGGCAATTTCTTCCTTAACGACCCACTTGGCGGCGAAAATCGTCTCAATACTCTTGGAGAAAGATCAAACAAATCGATCAAATGTTGATCAAACAGCACGATTGTTGTCGGAAAAGATGGGCTGTGGCTTCAAGACCATCGCTAAAACATCTTCACTCCATGACTTTTGCTCAAAAACTTGGAGCTTGGGTGCCACATAACTTGAGTGATGGTAACAAGGTAAAACCTCGCGAAAAAGCAGCTCAAAATCTCGTTGAACATCGTGGAATAAGCCGTCACAAGCAACTATTTTTATACAGAATTGTCACCGGGGATAAGAAATGCTGTCTTTACGTTAATATGAAGCAAAAAAAGTGGACGGCACCAAGAGACAAAGCAAGTCGAGAGTCAAGCAAATCTCCATTTCAAGAAGACAACGATGATGTCAGAAAAGAACAAGTTTGTCGACAAGAAACACTATCTCGCCCAATTTCACCGCGTGAATAATTATTGATTTCTTCAATAAATCTTAAAAGCAGGCAGGCAAGGACAAAAAAAACGCGGGAATTTATTGCACTTTATAGCCATTATATTTACTTATTGAAAGCTCTAAAAACTAATATTTATTACTCATTCTCTGGGTCAGAGTAAAACGATAAGTGGCAATCCTAGGCCACAGGGAATTAAAATTAGCATTCATGAAGAAAGAATGTTGCTAGTGAATTTATTAGCCCCGACAGATACACTTACACACACACACACTAACAAACTGGTGAAAGACATGATGATAACGAGTTTGAACCTTTCCCAAAAAAAATTCCCGGCGCAACTAATACAATTTATGTCTAACAAATATAATTATGTCTAACAAATAATAACTTTTTTAATTTTGCTGCATTAAATCATTTATAGGAAAGGTCGGTCGGTCAAAGGTTAAATATAATAATAGTAGCTGAAGGCGCGATAGACGGAAACGGAAAAGGAATCAGTGCAGAGGATGTTAAGAACGTGCTTGTAGAGAGATTGAATCAAGACGCCAGAGTTACAGTTTTGGGTCATGTGCAACGGGGAGGAAATCCGTCTGCTTTCGATAGAATTTTAGGATGTCGGATGGGAGCTGAAGCTGTCACGGCTCTTATGGAAGCCGGGGATGATACAGAGCCGTGCGTTATTACTTTGGATGGTAATCAGATTATGAGATTGCCATTAATGGACTGCGTTCAAAAAACTAAAGACGTCGCACAGGTACCTAATACAAAAAGGCTAAATAACGAATGTTACACTGCAACGTGCAACGTGTGTTGCACGATGTTTATTTGTTATAGGCAATGGCAATGAAAGATTTTGATTCAGCTGTCCAGTTAAGAGGGAGATCTTTTGTACGTAATTTAGAGACGTTTAAGTTTTTGACCCGCGTAAAACCGAATCCGTTAACTGGAAACAAGGTAAATGTAAATATGTTTAGTTTCCGTTGGTGATAACATCAGTTTCAGTCTGGATTTACTTTGGGTATAATTTGTATTGGAGCTCCAGCTTGCGGAATGAACGCCGCAATTCGTTCTTTCGTGAGAAACTCCATTTACAGAGGCGACACAGTCTATGGAATCCAAGATAGTATTGAAGGTCTAATTAATGGAAACTTTAAGAAACTCGATTGGTCGGATGTTACTGGTTGGGTAGCTATGGGAGGTGCACTTCTTGGTACTAAACGAACCTTACCAGGATCACGACTCAATCTAGTTGCTAGTCGTTTAAAAGAGTTCAACATTCAGGCCTTATTAATAATAGGTAAATTATAGGGTATTAAAATGGTGGGGCAGTTTGTAGGTGGAATGCAATTAGAGACCACGAATTACTTTAGAAAGCGTCCTTTAGAAATTTCAAGATCTGGGTGGGAACTCTTTGTTCAAGCACTATGCCCCAAAGTACATCTTTCTCTTACAGATCAATGCTCCGCTGTCCTTGAGAAGATGTAATGGGCTTTCCTCTGCAGAGCTGCAGAATCTGCAATTGCCATTTTAGTGTTGCTTAGACGTTTTCTAGGTCTGCAGTATCCATCAGTACTCCTGTCAGAATTCTAAGCTTGTCGCTGTTTAGTTTCAGGTACAGCTGTTCTTTTCTGGTTAAACGATCCCACCATTACTTTGGATTGTCTTAGCCCTGGAAGTTCTTTACAGGTTCTTTACTATTGTTGATCTACATCTAAGCTTTTGTGGATGGTGTTCTTACTTATGCCACAGAAGGGCTCCAGACCTGTAAAGGGATTACTGGATGCTTTATTTCCTAGGTTTATGTATTTAGAGTATGGCTCATCATATTATTGAAATACAAATACAATATGACAAGATATATTCGAATGCGTTCAGGAATTCAAAAGATAGGACCTCAGTGGGCAATCCTGAATGTGTCAATGGTTTGTCTTATATCATGATTTATCTTTAGATATTTGTCTCTGGTCTTACAGCTATGCAGTTGTTCTCAGGTGATGATTATAACCAGGTGAACCATAGGATTGTCTGGATGCCAGCTGTAGTTAGTTCATTTAGTTCACGTTTTATGAAGTAAAACGCTATCCAGGGTGCACCACGGGGAGGCGAACTAACATTACACCCCATTTGCTAAATTATTGACTTCTAAACATTTCCTTCTAAACCAGTATGTCCTGGTACCCAGTATAATGTTACTTTATAGTTCAATACCAGTTTGGATAGCAATTTGTTTTTTGCGATAGTTCTCGTTGAAGTTAAATTGCGCACATCTTTCGATTGCATGTACCTCTGCTTGAAAGATATTTGGGCAGATTCCCATGGATTCGAAGTATCTGGTTTGAGGTCCAAATGCTCCTGCACCAATACTTTTCTTCATCTTCTAGCCATCTGTATATCATTTGATAGCACTTTGCTCAATGTGGTATGTTGAGGATTCATCACTCCGGTTTAACTTCCACATCCACACATTGACGTGTAGTTTTTCTCAAAGTGTTATTTGCATACCATTTAGTCCTTTTGGTACTTCCAGCCAGGGGATCATTGCCGCGAGGTGGTTGTTGTTTCTATTCCCAATTTATTTTTCCTCGGCCCATTTCTTCTTTGTTGAACCTTACAATCGCGGATCTAGCGGTCTTCTCCGCGACAAGGTGCAATGCAGACAAACCAAACAACAGCAGCTCCATTGCCGCTGCCGGGCATAACCTCTAAAGCAGACGAATGCCAACGAATACGAATCTTTGAATCGTCTCAAGTTGTTTCTTCATACAGACGAAATGTTTCTGCTTCCTCATGCAACTGCCTGCATCTTAGGATTTTGAGGTTATATTTCTCGCAAAATTTTGGAACCTTCTTTTGTTAACATTTTGTTGTCACGTTGGTTAACTTCTCTTTGTCGATTGTTACAATTGGCAGCTATATTGAATGTTGATTTTAGATTTGATAGTTAATTTAAGAAGTTGTCTTTTTGTATACTATTCGATTTTTTATTTTTCTCAATGAAGGATCAATTTACCGAGATAAGCAAAATCAAAATACTGATTTCTTTATCAGCTGTTGCAATCCTTGTGTTGGTGTATATTCATTTTATTGGGTTTTTTGCTGACTCAACTACAGCTCACCATTGCTGTCGTGCCTGAGTTAACGGTCGCCAACTTCAAGAGCTTCAGATCTGCTTCCACGCAGTCCCAGTATCTGTTCTTTGGCCTTCCTTTCTCTCGGGTAGTATCAAAATTTCGGCCAAGCATTTTATTTTGTTATTCTGTCGTCCGACATTCTGATCACATGCCCGGCACATCTTAATCTTGCCGCTGTAATTGCCCCCATCGATTGTTTCTGTACCGAATAGTACTTTCTTCTAATCCTCCAGGTATCCCTTTTGTGATTGCGAATATGTTAAAGCTAGACTATGCAAGTGAATGCACTTTCAGAGAGTGTTTCCTGGCAAAAGAGTGTTTAGAAAGTGCTTACGCGAGCAATAAGACTAGGCAAGTTTAACTTTCACAGTGTAAACACTTTCTGAAGTGGCTTTCAGAAAGCGTTTTCTGAAAGCAATTTTTGAAAGCGCTTGTATATTCTGACTGCACCTTTAGAGTACTCCTTTGCCTTGTGGTTAAAACCCACGATTCGCTGCGGTAGATTGTTATTGTTTTGTACAGGCGGATTTTTATTTTCTTACTTATGAGTAAACTGCGGAATATACGTTTAAGATCATAGTAATATCGGTTTCTTTGTATCAGTTTTGTTAAAAAAAATGTTTAGCAAATTAAGAAATTAATTAGAACGAGTAAAAAATATAGTAACGAAAATATTTATTAATTTGTGATATATTTGTATCTAGGTGGATTCGAGGCATACCAATCTGCAATTGAACTGAGTGAAGGAAGAGACGAATTCCCGGTGCTGTCGCTACCCATTGTAGTAATTCCTGCAACAATCAGTAATAACGTTCCCGGAACCGAATTTTCCTTGGGCTCCGACACCGCTTTGAACGAAATTACCGAAATCTGCGACAGAATTCGACAATCCGCCCAGGGAACGAAAAGACGCGTATTTGTAATCGAAACAATGGGAGGATATTGTGGATATTTAGCAACGCTAGCAGGTATAAAACATTCTCTAGCCGTTTTAGTAACGATTATATGCATTAAGAATATTTAAAGTATAATAGTTTATGTTTTTGGTTTGAAGTGGTTTTGGGGGAAGCTAAACCCTTTTCACTAAATCCCTATTCTACTTTGGCTTTTAGTATGCGCCACCCCGGTATCACATATTTTGTATTCATTCAGTTTGAATCGAACCCGGGTCTCCCGCTTTCCGGGCGGGTTATAGTTTGTGTTGCTATTTTCAAGTAGTCTTTACACACATAATTTTATAATTGGACTCCCTTATGCAATAAGGAACCAAACGCCAACAATGTAGTTTTGAGTAATAATTTTCGGAAGAAATGTATAGTTATGAAAAAATATGACGGGAGGAAAATAAGCGAAATTAAATTTGTTAATGGTTTATTGCCTATATAATCATGTTATACAAGTACACAAAATAAAAAAATACAAAACAAGCAAAATTTAGCGAAAAAATGTCGCTTGGTTCTTTATTGTTAAATTAAATAAACATATTATTAGTTTCCAAAACAATGAAATAATATACAAATGATCATAAAAATATGTTTTCAATCGCTGGTATTTTCAAATTCAAAATCCAGAGTTTCGACATTATATCCATCAATATCTTCCTCCAGTAATGGATCTGCAGTTAAATTCAAATAAAAAGGATGATCTGCAGCCAGAATTAAATGCATGTAAGACTTAATATCATTCAATTTAGCCTGTGCTACTGCCTTTCCATTTGGCCAAAGTGGTTCTAAGCTATTAAGGAAAATTCTGTTTGAATTTTTCGTTCTACCTTGCCTTTTTTTATATTTATTTCCGAGTAGTCCAGACCATTGTGTATATTTTTTATAAAAATGCTGTAAGGTTTGTTTTGCTGGATCTTAATTTCCTTAATATGCAACCAGTTAATTTTTGTCTCATTTATATCCTTTTTTCTGTTGGTAATGAGTTTTTCTATTTTTCCTGTCCACAAAAAGTCGTTTTTTTCTAAAAATACCACTTCTATCGGATTTCTTTTTCTACATCCTTTTATGAGGTTGGCATAGTCTTCTAGAGAAAACAGTTTTTGTTGTCTTTTTAAAGCGCTCTTCAAAATCGCTATCATTGGGCAGAAATGAATGCCCAGAAGTAAAAAATTTCAACTGAATGTTGTCCAAAAACGGGTTTTCTTCAAGAACGCATTTCAATAGTAGTATTATTTTTATGTTACGATTTTGGCTCCCGCATGAGTCGCTCCACAATATGATTCGCTTAACTGCTGTCTCTGGAGTATTGTTTTTTACATATTTCTTTATACAGGATCCGACCTCCTGCGCTCCACGACCAGCCTGACCCTCTATCCAAAGATTGCAGACAGTTTTGTTATTTTTTCCTGCGTGGATTTCACAGTTATATAACCATAACTGCCGTTTGTAAAATATAATGTTGGTAGACACACGAGGTAGTGGAAGGGTCTTTTCCATGTCAAATGTGAGTATTTCCAGTTCATTATTTTCAGAAGCTTCTTTTAAGTTGGCCTCCATGTGTTTTCTTGCATATTCAGCTTCAAGTAAATGTGCGTCATGTTCTGATTTCAGTAGCTGTTTTTCCTCTTTGCTGCTGGCACTCTGTAATTTAGCTTCAAAAGTATCACATTTATTACAGGTGTCCTTTTGGGTGATTTTGTTTTAAGGTTGAAATCTGTTAAGAATATTTTCCTGTAACTTGATAAACTAACACAATCATTTTGAGTCTCTTCTTTATATAACTTGTACATAAAGGGAAGTGTTGTGCCAATAGACAAAAACTCTTGCTCATTGCTTTTTGTCCTACAATAATGAGACTTATACCTCGGGAATTTATTAAAATGGCTTATGACGCAATTTCTTTGATGTTCCGACATTTTGTTGTAGCCACCAGCTATGTCCCACTTATCAGATACCGAAAGAGTTCTTGACTTGCTAAGAGTAGTATTAACACGTTTAGTTGAAATTTGCAACGTATTTATAAACATTTCTCTGCATACTTGTACATTATTTTGTAATGTATATATACATCAATAATTACGTTTTTGGGCATCATTTGAGTTCCTCTTTCTCTTTACATTTTCTTGTTTCACATATGTGGATAAACAAGTGCTTTGACAATTGTAATCAGCTAAGTTCCAATAGCTGTTAAAAAAAAACTTCCCTCATCAGAAGATATATTTAAATGGAATTGATTCTTGCATGTACATTAAAAATCTCTGAATTTTCTTTTATCTACATAATTGCCTTTTCCAGAATAATATGGTGTATAAGAATATACTCTTCTTTGGTCTACCTTTGTGAACTTCTGGCTCTGAAATTATTTCAGTTTCCTCTACAAATTCTGTGGCTACATTTAGTTCATCTGACAGACTGCTGCTTGAAGTTGAAGCTGGTTGATAATCCCTGTCCTTAACAGAATCATCCGAGTCCTCATAGTATAAATTCTCCTCATTATTGGTTGAAGTATTTGTCTCAGCTTCTGGTGGACTATCATTGTCAGTTAAACTTGTCGGTTTCGACATTCTGTAATAACAATAGAGGCTTCATTTTTGCTTTCGGATCTTAGTTAAAGAGTGCCAAAGACGATTAACAACAGTTACACCAGGTAAAAAGTGCACAAACATATTTTCAAAACAGACCCATATTTCCAATAATAGCCCAATAATTATATAATTAAATAAATAATTATTATTTAAAAAAACATGACTTTTTTTGAGGTTAGGTATAACATCTCCACATGGTATTGTTATTTTATAGAAAAACATCTTACCTGATGAAAATTTTGTTTTGTAACTACTGACACTAGATATTGTCCTCTATTCATCGTAAAACCGTTGATCAAAGTAGAGTTAAACACTGAGATTATAAATGCATAAAAATTACAATTACTGAATTATCGTTTTACAATAAGGAACCAACGCTTGGTTCTCTATTGCAAAAAAGCATCCGGCTCATCTAAGTTGGTTTTATTTACCAACCGAGGGAGCTAATGTTGAAAATGTAGTTGGTTCCATATTGCAAAACATAGTTTATCGTATTCTCTATTCGGTGAGTAAT
The DNA here is from genome assembly GCA_944588485.1 of Phosphuga atrata. Taxonomy (NCBI): domain Eukaryota; kingdom Metazoa; phylum Arthropoda; class Insecta; order Coleoptera; family Silphidae; genus Phosphuga; species Phosphuga atrata. The sequence goes on from OX155905.1 coordinate 17,060,109, forward strand.
ACAGCGGAATTTTTGAACATTTGGCGTTTGGTTCCTTATTGCATAAGGGGGTCCAATTAGTTTTATCCAAAATTTCGAAATTTATTTTATCTACGACCACTATTGTAAATGCCCATTATTGTACAGTTCGTGGACTATGTAAATACATCATACCACACACATATGTAACAAACCAACATAAAACAAAATAAACAAAAAACCATTATGAATGTATTTCTTTTCATTTCTATCAAGTTAAATAAGGTCGAAGGTGTTAAATAAGGTCATCAAACATATTTTTCTTATTAAACAGAAACAAATTAGTGTGGTCGTAGATAAATATTGTACATAGCTCGAGTTGTAAGTATATAACTCATACTCGTATATATACACCATCAAAAGTCTATCAATATATATATATATATATATATATATATATAAAATTTCAAACATATTTTTCTTATTAAACAGAAACAAATTAGTGTGGTCGTAGATAAATATTGTACATAGCTCGAGTTGTAAGTATATAACTCATACTCGTATATATACACCATCAAAAGTCTATCAATATATATATATATATATATATATATATATATATATATATATATATATATATATATATGTATTAATAAAATACAAAAACATAAGCAATAAACAACATAATAAGGTATAAGAGGACTTAAAGATTAGAGTATTAAAAAGTAAACTGTAAGAAAACAAAGTATTGAAAGAGATTTGAGATAACAAAATATTGTATTTGTAAGAGAACAAAAAGTCTAACAAAAGGAAGTATTTGCAAGCCAATTTCTCAGTTTTATTCTTACTTGAAATTGTCAATTAGAACATTATTATTTATTCTTACTGTTTTGTTATTACTATTCGGTATTCTTTTAAGAGTTTTTAAATGCTATAGATTTACTGACTTTGGGTAAATACTTTGGGAATACTTGTATTTCTAGACTTCGCTTTTTAGTATCATACGCATATTTACAACTATTGTAGTGATAATACAACGACTCGAGTATAAATGTATCTCTAAATCCTAGAACACGTTTGCGTTCCGAAAATATGTTAATGAGCTTAGATTGAATTTTAGCTAAGATATTGGTGTTGGTTTTGTAACTTCCCCCTAGGGTTTCTGAATATCTCCACTTTATCAAAACCGCGGTTTTCGGTTTTTGAAAATTAAAAACCGCGGTTTCGGTTTCAGGTTCGGTTTTTAAGAACTTTTACTAGTAGTGTCCGATATTTGAAGGCTGATGGAACTAGATATTTTGAATATATATTCTTAATACAATTGGAACAGTTTTGTTTTATTTAAAAATTTCTAAACATTTGAAATTATTTACTTCTTCTATAAAAAATGTTTCTTGGCTATGAATCTCTTAGAGTCCTAGAGAACGCTGTAAACGTAATTCAATTGTATAACTAATATGGTAAATAATAAAAAATATAGAACACATATTGAATAATAATATAATTTATATTAATAATAATATTTTAAAAACACTAAGCTATTTAAATGTTTGACATTTAAACGAGATGTTAGTTTTGTACAAAAGTTGTCGTTTAGGGAAAATAATCTTTTGGCGTAGGTAGGATGTAGCTTTAATTAGAGAGTGCTTGAAACAAAATATTTAATCGTTTTGTTCACTCAGAAGTTTATTAGAGTAAACTCCTGTTTCAAAGAATTAGGAGAGTGACTTTTTTGCATATAAGAATTTTTGTTTAATACTTTTTAGGGTTCCGTACCGAAAACGGAACCCTCATAGGATCACTTTGTTGTCCGTCTGTCTGTCTGTCTGTCTGTCAAGACCATTTTTCTCAGCAACGCGTAGAGGTAACAAGTTGAAATTTGTATCAAATACTCGGGTCTGCGGTCTCTTTCAGCTGTGAAAAAATCAAACTTCTAAGTCAACGCGATCAAAAGATATGACCGTTTATTTCGCATATTTTGCGATTTCACAAGGGAATCAAAACCTATAGGGTACTTCCCGTTGACCTAGAATCATGAAATTTGGCAAGAAGCGGTGTCTTACAGCACATGTAAAGGGAAAAATCTGAAAACCGTAAATATGTAGTTTAATTACAAGAAAAATGCGAATTTACGATTAGAAACTTATGAAAATACACTAATGTTGTCGTAGTGGTATTGTCAGGCTCCAGAAGCATATGGGTTGCATACAGTTAGGTCCTAATCGGTAAGGTCCGAAGGTTAAAAAATATATGTTGGCACCAAACTGTTTATTCTGAATTTTCTTTGTTTATATTCGTTATGCATTTCATCACGTACGCTCTATATATATATATATATATATATATATATATATATATATATATATATATATATATATATATTATGCATATCATAATATATACAGGGTATATATTATGTCTAAATTTTGCTTGTTTATAACCGACATGGGACATACTCAAGTCCCGTGACATCCTGTATATATTATATTTCGTCTAATTTTTTTTTTTAATCTACATATACTTAAATCACGTATGCCCTATATTTTTTGGTAGTAAATTGCCCAAAAGCAGTCAATTGAACAACTGAATGTATCGAGTATCGAAATAGATCTAGAAATAGTTAATATATTAGTTTATATTACATCTAGAAATAATTAGATCTTAATATAAGTTAGTGAATAAGTGTAATACTAAAATAAAATTTTCTTTTTATAAGTTTAAAAATGTTCACGTTATTTAAAAAAATACCCTGTATAGGGTATATAGGTATATAGGTATACAGGCAAAATTGAGCAGTAAAAACAAATAGTGAAGTTCCAGAATCCCTAAACACTCATAGTGAATGGGGAATGTATGGTAATAAAATATAGGGTAGAATTCCATCGTACGACAGCGACATCTTGAGGTTATGCTTGCAGCGGTACTAAGATGGTCGTGATTTCAGGAGGGCCACTTGTCAAGTTAACTGAATGTGCTTGCTACGTCCTCCACAAAAAAAAGTTACCTTACTTACAAGTTTGTACGGAACCCTCGGTGCGCGAGTCACAACTCGCACTTTTTTTATTACTCATGCGGGATAAGTACTATCTTATCGCTCGTTTTTTAGTGCGACAAAAGGGGCTGTTTTTGGCTGTATTAGCATATAACTTGGGTAACACACGCAAATATTCAATAAAAATAGCTAAGTTACATTAAAAAAACTATTGAATAAATAAACACAATCAAAACCTCAATATTAAAAAAAAATCATTACAAAATAATAACAAAAATTAAAGAAAACGTTTTAAAATGAGTGTAAATTCTATGGTGATACTGGAGACTGATGAGAGTTCTTATGACGAATCCACACCACCGGAGCCAATTGAAAAAGCAAATTCTTCATTTTTGATTCCATTTTTTTTATGGCCCCCGGACACCAAACTTGTAAGATACGTCCTCCTAATAAAACATTTTATCTGCAACTTGTGCGGTATTGTCAATTGCCCTCTCGAGCGAATTGCCCACTTCGTTCGTGCGCCCAATTTCGCTCTCGTGGCAATTGACAACTTACCGCCCTAGTTGCACAATATACTATTATTCAATACTTGAATAGCTTTTTGCTTCGTCTAACTTCGTCTTGTAAGGAATAGTTTGGATTGGTCACTTCTTCTAATTCCGAACAATCACCTTCAACTTCAATCTTATTGTTGTCTGGATAAAGTCGTTCAAAAAGATTTTCGGCCAATAATAAAACAGGCTTTGTTGGAACTTTAAGGATCTAATAAGCCCAATCCACCCAATATTGTTAATTCCAGATTTTCCTGGGTTTTCAAACGTTCTATGATATTTTTCATTAAAGCTTCGCTAATATCAGAACCAATTAATTTCTTTTCGACGAACCCTATTACACCTTGTGCCGTAAATATGTTAGAATAATCGCGGCTTAATATTGTTACTGCTACGCTTACTGGGGATAAAGTTTCTTTTAAGTTACATAACAATTGAAAATCAACAATTGACAAATTGAAAAAACAACAATCAATTTTCAATTATATGCACTGAATTTTATTCTGTTAGAGTCTGTACTATCAATTTTATTCTGTATATTGGGATTTTTAGAAGAACACATTTTTCTAATATTGGTTCAATAGAACTTAAAGAAGTTCAAAAAAAAACCGGCCAAGTGCGAGTTGTGGCTCGCGCACCGAGGGTTCCGTACAAACTTGTAAGTAAGGTATCTTTTGTTTTTGTGGAGGACGTAACTGTATGCAACCCATATGCTTCTGGTGCCTGACAATACCACGCAACACATTAGTGTATTTTCATAAGTTTCTAATAGTAAATTCGCATTTTTCTAGTAATTAAACTACATATTTACGGTTTTCAGAATTTTTCCTTTACATGTGCTGTAAGACACCGCTTCTTGCCAAATTTCATGATTCTAGGTCAACGGGAAGTACCCTATAGGTTTTGATTCCCTTGTGAAATCGCAAAATATGCGACATAAACAGTCATATCTTTTGATCGCGTTGACTTACAAGTTTGATTTTTTCACAGCTGAAAGGGACCGCAGACCCGAGTATTTGATACAAATTTCAACTAGTTACCTCTACGCGTTCCTGAGAAAAATGGTCTTGACAGACAGACAGACAGACAGACAGATGGACAACAAAGTGCTCCTATAAGGGTTCCGTTTTCGGTACGGAACCCTAAAAATGGACCACCTTGTCTCTATGTTCATTGCTAATTCAATTTCCTTTTAAAAAAGAGGTTTTGTCGAAAAAACTGTTTTTTTTATCATTTGTATCATTTGTAACTACTTTTAATTTCAGAATTGTCTTTGAATTAATACTCATTCATCTCATTCATACTCATCGACATTTTACTTATCCGATTCTTCAGGAAATAAATCTTTATCTTCTTCACCTGCAGCTGTTTTCTACTTCAGATGATTTTTTGTAAAAAGTTTAGCAAAAAGCGAGATGAATTGTATGGTTAATGCAAATTTGTGGTTCTGTAGGACAGAACCACAGTCCTACAGAACCACAAATTTGCATATTGCATAAATTTGCTCTAAAATACAGTGCATATAATTGAAAATGTTGATTTTCAATTGTTATGTAACTTAAAAGAATCTTTATCTCCAGTAAGCGTAGCAGTAACAATATTAGGCCGCGATTATTCTTTAAAGATTTACGGCACACGGTGTAATAGGGTTCTGCACGATATTTTTGCTGATAGGTACTGAAACTGATACCAAATGAATCTAAATGTTTTTCAACACTTATTTGCAGAACATGTTCCTTCAATTCGCAGCAAGCCTAAATTGCAATTAAAATTGTCTTCTTCATGCATATTAATGTTTAGGTATTATCTCTTGTTTAACAACAATAAATTGTCATAAAAGGTTCTATACCGTTACCTGAGCAAATGTATAAAACCTAACCTAGCAAATACATATGTTTAGACTTTTAGATCTTGTAAACATTGTAGTTCGAAAGAGATTTAATTCAATGTATTTTATTTTTAGATATTTTTACGATTTAGATAAAACCGAAAACCGCGGTTCTTTATGACGGTTATGCGGTTTCGGTTTTTGCACAGAAAACCGCGGTTTTGCGGTTCGGATATATCCGAACCAGAAACACTTCTTCCCCCCCAAGCAATAATTCCATAATTCACAATACTCTCAAAAAGAGAATGGTATATAATCTTCATTGATTGCTTGCTCATTATTTTTTTTAATTTATGAAAGATTTATGAAGTATCTAGTTTTACTTATAAGATTTAATATATGGATATTCCACTTCATGTGACAGTCAAACATTAACCCTAAATATTTACAACTGTTGACTCTTTTAATTTTCTCATTATAAATAGATAACTCAAAAAATTCAGGTACACTGTTTTTGGAACAGCCAAAAGTCATGTATGTTGTTTTATCCACATTTAATGTTAAATAATTATTTTGTACCCACATACCTATTTTGTCTAGGTATGATAACATATTGGATTGTGCTTCAGACCATGTTTTACCTATAACTTTAACTACTTTGTCATCAGCAAAAGCTGACTATTTAAAGGTAGTATTTTAAACATATCATTGATGTATACAATAAAAAGTAGGGGTCCTAAGACAGTTCCTTGTGGTACAACAATTATAATTTTTTACTTTTAACATCTTTAATTTTGTCTACCTGAAATCTATCTGTTAAAGAATTTTTAATTAGGTCATGAGGTACTCCTCTAACACCATATTTATATAATTTATTAATCAATATTTTATGGTTCACTGTGTCGAAAGCTTTGGCTAGGTCTAGAAAAGCAACAACTGTCGGATTACTGATGTCTATATTAGTATATATAAAGTCAGTGATCGATGCTAATGCATCCTTTGTACCTTTATTTTTCATGAAACCATACTAATGACAACTAATAATGTTACAATCTATAACAAAAGAGTACAATCTCACATTGAATATATCATATTATTTGTTATGTTAGGTTTGGCCGGTGGTGCGGATGCAGCTTACATTTTTGAAGAACATCAAAGCATAAAAGACCTGCAGCAAGACGTGTATCACATGGCCGCAAAAATGAGCGCAGGCGTCCAGCGTGGTTTAATTTTACGGAACGAGAAAGCCTCGGCCAATTACAACAGCGACTTCATCTACAGATTGTATTCTGAGGAAGGGCGCGGCTTGTTCAGTGCCCGGATGAACGTGGTGGGGCATATGCAACAAGGAGGCTCGCCGTCGCCGTTCGACAGAAACATGGGAACAAAATTGGGCGCGAAGGCATACGAGTGGATTGTTGAGCGGTTGAACAAGAAGAGTGAAGGCGAAAATTGCACTTTGTTGGGAGTCGTCAAGCAACAGTATAAGTTTACTGCAGTGAGCGAGTTGAAGCCACAAACCGATTTTGAGTAAGTGTGTTATATAGATTATGCTTGAATAACATGCGGGCCCAGACAGCATCTCTCCGCTATTAAAATGTGACTCCCCTCTCCCAAATTTTAATAAATGGGACTAATATTCCTGCCCCACGGTATGTTGCCTCTGTACTCGAAGCAACAATGGTAATTTAGCCATAGTCAAAAAAGGTTGCTCATGCTTGATATATAATTTGCTATAGCCTACGGCTTCTCTCATATTGTTACAATCACTCGCAAATTGTTACCATCACAATCATGGGACATTATAGAGGATTCATCCTGCATGCACTTCCTTATCAAGATTTTGACTTATTTAGATTTTGACCACATATAACGTAAGGTAGCGGGCACATCGCCTACAATAAAATCATCAAACCATTTACATTACTATTTTCAATTTGCATTTTAAATTGTAATCACAACTATTACTCAAATGTCAACTGTCAAATATGCAAATGAGCATTGTTTTTTGAAATTTATTTTCTACCTCTTTTAACTGGATTTTTGGAAAATGGGAATATAACTGTTTTTTCATTTTTAAAGAGAATTTAAATACCAATGTTCACATCTTGCAGCCCCCTTAGCTAGATTTTTGGAAAATGGTAAAACCCTTTTTTCTGTATTTTGTAAGAGGAATCTAACTGCCAATTTTGACTATTGTACGTCCATCTTGCAGCCCCTTAATCGGATTTTCAAAAAATAGTGAACGGTGGTTCTTTAAATTTAAAAATGAACAGAACTTAGAACCAAATTTCATATCTATAATATTTTCCATTTCTTCGCTCCCCTTTTCACCTCCTTAGGAACTACATTTCTAAAAATCTTTCCGTAGTGTATGTGTACGTCATAAAAGCAACGTTCCTTCCAACTTTTACGTTCGTAGGTTAAACGGTTAAAGCTGTGCGTTTATGGGTCATTCAATCAGTCAGGACAGGGTGTATTAGATCACTAAGTACGAAATGTCCGATTTCGAACAGAAACATTGCAATGAACCTTATGTATAACAGTTTCATCTTCTTCAACAGTTTCTCTGTAAGGTTTACCATAAACAAAGTAAAAAGTGTGTACAAAGCCTAACATGTTCTGTAACACCTTAAACTTAACACATTCATCCACTTAGCCCTTCAGTAGTCACAGATTGGTTAACCAACATAGCTTTCCGTATTTCACGAATTTTTTTCATCATACATCGTGTTTTTGTTTTTAGACATAGAATTCCAAAGCAGCAATGGTGGTTGAAACTTAGGCCGTTGTTGCGTATTTTGGCCAAGCATGACTCCATTTACGAAGATGTCAGTGTGGATGAATCTAAGAAGTGAAAATGTTGTGCCTGGTTAAAGTGAAAGAATACATAGATTTATTATATAAGTGTTTAGCTTTACATTAAATTTAGCCTGTTTAAACAGGAAATATGTAAATATATTTTTTATAATATATTTTTAAGTACCAATTGTGGTAATTTATTGTATTAATATTTGTGATTAATAAGTATACATAGTTCAATTATAAAAACACATTTCGATCTATTTATTAAGCTTATAATAAATCACCCTGTATATTAATCTTTCTTTCAAATGTTTATTCCACGCAGTAATCATGTAATCATTATTATTTAATCAAAAGAAACAATCTAGATAGGACCTTGTCAGTGAAGTGGTATAAAAATGTCGCTTTTCATCTCTTATACAGTTTGACATGGCGAATTCTCTTCCTGGTGGAGCTGGGTTGCTGATTTCTTTATTACAGTTCAATTCTGGATAGTGAGTTTTTTGCTTTCACGTGACCCATTGGTCATTGTGGGTTGTAACCATACAAACACCTAAAGAAATATTACAGAAATAAAATTGGTTGGTATATACCAGGACTAGTCAAATTGTGGTCCGCTAAATCGATTTTATAAAGATTAGAATAGAAGTAATTTATATATTATTATTTATATGTTCAATTGGTCCACACATTGTAAACATTGTATTTTTTAATGGAAGATTGAAAACAATGTATTAATGGATTGAAAACAAACTGATGATTCAAGTTATTATTACTGTAAAATTTCCAAATTAGTAACAATTTTCAAAACTGCACCAAAGTTAACCAAGTTGTTGCAATTTTAAATTTGGCAAATATTTAGTTTTTCATTGAAACTGACTATTTTTACTTTAGCTCCCATTCTTATGAAACTAAAATGTTGATAACAATTTTCAATAAACCTTGAGAGACAAATCAAGGCAAACCGTTTGGAAACTCCTGGTATACATCAAGCAATATGAGAAATAATATTGAATAGATCAAAGTAATTAATTAATTAATCATATTATTCATATCCCAATAGTTTAATTATTTATATAATGTCGTTTTAACGACATTTTTTAAATACATTTTTTCCCCATACCTCAAGAACATTATATAAGTAATTAATTAATATTTACTTTTATTTTCTGGACCATGTCCACCTTGAACAAAAATAAAAGATTTATTTCTTATCTAATCATGCTTTTTATTCATCATGCGTTTTAAAATTGGTTGTAGATTTTTCAATTTCAGGGGTTACTCCTGGTTTCAGGGGTTACTACTGGTTTCATGGGTTACTCCTGGTATTAACAAAATCTCGATTTTACAATAATAAATTCGTACAAACGCGTGCACTCAACTGGATAACCGAGTTACTAGTAATGTTAGAAGCCGATTTGCAAGCCTATGGGAATGGATACCAGTTGGAAAGGGAAATAATTTTCACGCGTTTATTGCGACCGAATCGATTGTTTTTTTTTTATGGAAACGCAAAATTCCGAATTATAATTTTTTTATTGGAACTTGAGAAAAATATGGTTGAGAAACCACAGCAAAAACATGTTATTCATAATTGAACCTGTCATTTCGAAAAGGGCATGAGTCACACTTTTTTGAAATATCACTTTTTTACGCCATTTTATTCATTGAAGCGTTTTACATATTCCATGCGAAAAGTGCACATGTGTATACACCACAAGTCAACTTAAAACGCAATTAAAAGGGCACGAGTGCTGGACTTATGCCCCTTTCAAGTGAAACGAAACGCATCTGTCAGATATGACATAACATCACTTTATCGTGAGCTTGCCGAAAATGCTTTTAAACCTAGAAAAAGAGTGTTTCTGGTGGCAGGAATAGTGAAAACTATAAACATAGCCAAAATTGCTTGAAAATGATGATTAACTAACTAAAATTTTTGGTCATTTCGAAAAAGGCATAAGTCCAAAAATTTTAATTCAAAATATCTTGATGAAAATTGTTCTTTTTAAATAAATAAATATTCCAAAAAGCGTGTATGTCTTTTATTTAACAATCTCTATATTCAGTTTCTTCAGCATCAATGACTTTTTTAACAAAAAACATATTTTTGTTGATTCTGAAAAGTTTTAATTCATGGACTCATGCCGTTTTCGAAATGACCAAAAATTTTAGTTAGTTAATCATCATTTTGCAGCAATTTTGGCTAATTTTATTTAATTATGTTTATAGTTTTCACTATTCCTGCCACCAGTTCCAGACAATAATTGATATGTAATTAATAAATCGAGCTGAATATATAACTGGAATACCTTATATATCTCATAAATATATGTATATCACCACAAGATGGATAATTTAACGATGGTACAATAACTCACTGAAAAGTCCGTTAAAAATTACATACTGGCGTTAACACGAAAAACTGCTGATAGGAGGAGACTGGAATGTAAGAATTGGGGAAGGGCAGCCGATGGGGATTAGCAGTAGTGGATGTGAAATTACGAGAAAATCTAAGGATAAAGTAAGGCTCGCTACACACGTACCGTGTGGATGTGTCCGGCGCAGGCCCGGCACCGGGTGGAGGGGGTGGTGTTGCAGAGTCTAGCATGGAAGAGTTCAGACGTGCCGCGTGAGTCCATCCGGCGCCGGCCGACTCATATTGTCGGGTTGTCACCGGCCGGCCCCCACTGGCCATCCGGCTGCCGGGTACCGGCTCGGCTGTGGTGGGCTATGGAACTGTATTGAAGCTTGCACACATGCCGGTCCGGCAGTCGACCGTATTCACTTGTCGAGTGGGTGCACCCAATGTTTTCTTTGTTTTTTTTTTTCTTGCGAAGTAACCGCCGATAAAGTAACCACATACAAATAACTCTTTCGCGATCCATTTTGTACTGAAGTCAAATAAATAAACTGCTCGTAGCTCGACCTCGTGGGCCATCGGGCCGGTTCCGGACAAATCCATCAGGCATGTGTGCAAGGTGTTCAACCCGGTGCCGGGTCTGCACCGGATACATCCACACGGTACGTGTGTAGCGAGCCTAAGGAATGCTCAAGGAAAGCTGCGGTTGGAGTGGGTGAAGAAAAACCAATGGGACGTGCTAAATGGGTGCTGTGTAGGAGACTGGGACGGGGAATTTACTTTTGTGGGAGGTAGTGGTGAATCCATTATTGACCTAGTGGTGGCAAATGAGAAATCAATGGAGTCAATAGAAAGTATGAGGATTGGTATTAGAGGGGGCCCCGATCATATGCCGATCGGAAAAATGTTGCTACCTGAAACGCAAGCAGGTTTTAGAGAGGGAAGGGGAACTACTGAACATTTAATAACTCTGAGGTATATTATCGACCAGGAATTAGCAAGTCCCGAGGGTAAGCTCTTTGTCTGTTCCTAGACTTAAAGGCTACATATGACACAGTAAATAGGAAAAAGGGGATATCTGGAAAATTGAGAGATGGTATCGAGCGGCTGTATAAATAAACGTGGTGTAGGGTCAAATTGAGAGAGAGTAAGTCGAGCGCTTTCAAAGTAGATATGGCTCTGAAGCAAGGTTGGCCGCTTAGCCCGGCACTCTTCAATATATATGTGGCAGATTTGGAAAAGGTCTTGGCTGCTGGACAAGCAAGGGGAGTGGTGGTGGGGAGGAAGAAAGTGTGGAGTCTGGCGTACGCGGATGATGTAGTAATACTGGCAAAATCGGCAGGAGAATTGAAAGAAATGATTGAGAGATTTTTTGATAAAAGGAAACTTACTGTAAATGTAGATAAAATAAAATGGATAAGGTTTAAGAAAGGTGGGGTGTGCAGGAAGGAGAGGTTCGAATGGAAGGGAATGGAGATAGAGCAGGTTGGGCATTTTAAGTATTTAGGGTTTGTATTTGGGAGTGGGTGTGGTAATAAAGAGCATATAGAGTACATGGCAAAAAAATAGTGGGTATCGGCGGAAAGGTTCTTGAAGGTATGGGGAAAAGAGATTAGCACAAATTACCGGGCAAAGGAGTTGATATGGAAGGCTTGTTGGCGGAGTATATTGCTGTATGGAGCTGAAATATGGGGGGTGAAGGAAGAAGAAGGCGTGGAAAAAGTGCAACTACAATTTTTTAAAAAGGCCCTGAAATTAGACAGATCTACTCCTTCCTACATAGTACTGCAGGAGCTAAATGCATTTAAATTAAGAATTGAAGTAAGCCGACGAGTAGCTAGGTATGAATGTAAAATGAATGGAATGACTGTGGAAACAATTGTAAAAGAAGTGTTCAGGGTAGCAAGTTTGGAAGGAATGAATTGTAGGAGAGACAAATTGGGGAAAGTCATGGAATGTCATTTTGGGAAAATACTGTCATGGAAATGGAGAGGCTTAGGAGGGAAGGCGTGGAGTTGACGAATGGCTAGTGGTAAGGCTGAAGGAAGTTGAACTGCAAGAACGTCAAAGGAAAATAATGAAGAGTAGATATAGTAAGGACGATGTGGAAATACAAAAATTTGAAGAGCTACCTAAATACTTAAAATCAACACTGGGCCTGAATGCCCAGTCAGTAATTGCCAGGTTTAGATGCGGCTGTGAAGAAAGAGGGCGAAAGTATTCGATGGATGACAAGTATAAGAGTTGTGGTAATTGTGGGGTAGGGAAGGACGTGTGGGTGCATTGGTTTGAGGAGTGCAAAAAAGGAGAGTGGACCGAAACAGAGAGAGAGAGAGTGTTAGGGACGAAATGGAAACAGTGCATCAATGAGGATGGTAGTGGTCAGTGGCGGCTCGCCCATAAGGGCTGCAGTGCTGCAGCCCTCCCGCCAAAATTATAACAAATTAAAACAATGTTTTAAACTATTACATTAATAAACAATTATTTTACTAAAACATATTTTTCCGTTCGTAGTATATTTATTTTTTGAATTGTAGGTAATTAATACCTCGATAGGCGCTCTGCGAATGTGTGTATTGTGTAATTTAGTGCGGTTGTATACTGAATATACTCATCCGGGCTGCAGTCAGTGCAGACCGAGTGTCGCCGCGTAGTTAGTGTATTGATCTGGTTACCCCCACCCGCGATATACGTTTTTGTAATATGTATATCGTGGGCTGCAAACATTGCAGTCCGCACTCTCTATTTTAGGCGTTTTATGAGTTTGTTTCTAAGAACTCGAGTTTCGGCAACGGTAAAGAATCTTAAGTGGACAATTAATTGGTGGACAATTGAAAAGTGGACAATTTAAAACAAAGTATTATTTATTAATACTTTGTTTTAAATTGTAGTTAAAAGTAGTTCTTAGCTATACACATAGAAAGTAAGATAGTTATTTTTGAATTTAATTATTTAATTTAATTTTAATTACATTTTTATAGAAATGAACGGAGCCAAAAATTCAGTTATGCATTTGCAAAAGATCAACTTTGCACGACTGAAATTTCAAGAAAAAAAATTGAAATGAAATCATTAGGACGCGTAACTACAGATTTAAATATTTGTCAAGTGTCATAAAGTCGTTCAAATAATTATCACCGAAAATTTAATTCCAACATTTATATGAAGCATAATTGGTTAACAGGTTGTAGAAAAAATAATGTTTTTTTTTTGTTTTCCATGCCTTTTGTTTGGAACAGATACGTCATGGATAAAATCTGGCATCGCAGATCTAAATCATTTAAATGAACAAAATAAAAAACATGAGAAATGAGCAGAGCATTTAAAAAGTGTGTGCTATCTTGGTATTTTGGGAACAGTTGTTATCAGAACGCAATTAAGTGGGGCCTACAGACAAGAAATAAATAGACATAATGAAAATGTGAAAAAAATCGCGATATTTTATCTAAAATTATCGACTGTATTTTGTTTTGTGGTAAATTTGAATTACCTTTGAGAGGACATGATTGAACTGAAGATTCATTAAATTCTGGAGTTTTTAGGGGTTACTAAAATTTGCTGGAAAATTAGACGAAGATTTGAAAAATCATTTTCAAAATTCACATATTTTTAAAGGATCATCAAAAACTATCCAGAATGAACTTTTAGATTGTATTTTGAACGTGTGTAAAGACGAAATATGCAAACAAATCAAAAGAGCTAAATATCTAGCTGTTATGACAGATGACACTACAGACGTTTCGGAACATACACAACAGGTAATTGTTTTTCGTTACGTACTAGAAGGTACTGTATATGAAAGATTTTGGGGATTTTTTAATCCCAAAATTCAAAATGCTGAGGGTTTAGCCCAATGTTTATTGAAAGAATTGAAAATTGTATTGGGAGATGATCATAATAAATCGCACAAACATATGACGGTGCCGCCGTAATGAGGGGAGAAAAGGAGGCGTACAAAAAATTATTAAACAAACATATAAAAATGAGCATTTTGTACATTGTTACGCTCATCAACTTAATTTATTAATGGAGCAAGCTGCATCACAAAATTCGCAAGCTCGATTTTTTTTAGTAGCCTAGCAGCAATACCCACTTTTTTCAAAATCTCCATCATGTTTAGCTGCACTCGACGGTATTTCTAGACGAATTCCTCGAGGATCAAACACACGGTGGAATTTTAATAGCCGAGTCGTAAACACAGTTTTTGAAAATAAGGAATGTTTGCAAAATTGTTTTGAATCACTTCAACAAAAGAATAGAAATTTGGCAACTATACTGGCAGCTACAGGATTAACTCGCACTTTAAATGATAAACATTTTAATTTTTGGTTAAATTTTCTTCATCAAATCATGCCCCATGTCGATATTTTATATTGCAAATTTCAATGTCGTAATGCCAATTCTATTATTATTTTCGAGGCAATAAAAAAAAGAATTTATTAAAATTATTAAAGAAATTAGAAATAACCTCCCTTCGGCCAATCACCAAGAGAATTTTCTATCTGCAAAAAGGCCAAGATTTTCAAAAGAAGCAAACGAATTTAGCAGCAAAAGAAGTTTGCGTTTATATAATATTTCAAGCAAAAGAAAGAGTTGCTTTTACGAAACACTTATCTGCAGCAAGAATATTTTACCCGTGTATTTTTTCAAATAATACGAATGAAATTCCTATCATCGAACTACGAGAAACAACGAATGCATATCCAAGTTTCGATAAAGAAAGGCTTAAGACAGAATTACTTGTTTTATATGATCGACCAGAATTTCAAAATTTAAAAGAACACATTTATGATCTAAAATGTATAATTCAGGAATTCATGAATCCTTTGTAGAAGTTTTTAGTTTACTTGAAATAATAATTACCACACCTATGACAACCTTTTTAAGAAATACAATGGAACAAAAAAGACTATTAGCTATGATTAGCATAGAAAAAAACATAATCTCAAATATACCAAATTTTAATAAAAAAATTATTGATGGTTTTGTTAATCTAAAGGAACGCAGTATGGAATTTAAATATAAATAATTGTTACTGGTTTTACACTGATTTTCAACTCGTAGTGATTTTTTAGCCGCCACTGGTAGTGGTTTGGTAATGATGGAAAGGATAAAAGGATGGAAGGAACAGGGGACGGAAACAGAGGTATAGCCCAGTGTAGTTTTTTTTTTCTTTCTTTTTTTCTCTCTTTTAACTTGGACTTTATTTTTTATGTTTATTTTGTTTTTTTTAATTCTTTTATTTTGTTGGTTTTGTTTTTCTTTTAGTTGTTTTTTGCTATCGTAAGAGGAAAGGTTTATGTTTTTTTTTAAATTTTATTTATGCCAATAAAGGTTATTGTATACATATATATATATATATATATATATATATATATATATATATATATATATATATATATATATATATATATATATATATATATATATATATATATATATATATACCTGTGTTGTATTGTTTTCTCGGGGATTCCGCGTTGATGCTGAGGGTTGGCTCTGAAAAGAACCGTAATACTACACAACGCAAGCCAAGCTTTGCTTCGGGACGAAATCCAAACCAAACGACAGAAACTTGACAGCATCAGTCAAAATATCCTGACAACCCACATAGCTCTAACCACTACGCTACACCCCCTCCTCTGGCAACAGATAGACTTAATATCTAACAACAGAGCCGAACAGAATAGATTATTAATTACCAATAGACAGAAAGAAAAATACAACCTTCTCAGACGAAGACAAAAACCTGCACCAAAACCACTCAACATCGACAAAGTGGTTTACAATCTTTCAGACCTACCAACGAATAGACGAACCTACCAAAACCGTACTGGCCAAGGGTTTTAACTTTGCAATAGCACCAACTCGCCTTCCCAAAGAAGACATAATCACTGGTGTCGAGACTGCTATCTCACAACTCCCTGCCACATTAGCTGAGACAATAAGACAGGAAACATGCCACATTTTAAGATCTGCCAAACCACCGACAAGAAACATCTCATACGAGGAATTCAAAGCCCTCAAGGCACTAAGAGAAAACAACAGCATTGTGGTCCTACCAGCTGACAAGGGAAATTGCTCTGTAATCATGAACAGTGCTGACTATAAACAAGAATTAACCACAATCTTAGATGATCCAGCTTATCTACCCAGTACAACGGACCCCACAACTTACCTTGAGAAAACTACCAGACAAAAGATCCTAAGCTCTAGCATTGACAAGGAAACAATGAATTATCTTATACCAAGGGAGAAATCTTCACGGTGTCCCAAGATATATGGTTTACCAAAGATCCACAAAGATGGAGCCCCACTACGACCAATAGTAAGCTCCATTGGTTCACCGGTCCAACTTGTTGCGAAACATTTAGCAAAATGTTTACAACCATACGCAGAAGATTGTGATTCCTATGTCCGCAATGCTGAACACTTCATAGACATACTGAAAAATCACCAACTCCAGCCCGGCCACCTCCTTCTGAGCTTTGACATTGTATCTTTATTCACAAAAGTACCGGTCTCTGAGGCCTTAAACATTATAAGATCAAAATTAAAACCAAAAAAGTATGTATCAGATCTGGCAGAACATTGTTTAAAGAATACGTACTTTAGGTACGATGGTCAAATATACAAACAAGTCCTAGGAGCACCAATGGGTTCACCTCTATCCCCAGTAATAGCCAACATATTTCTTACAGATTTTGAGGAAAAGGCAATCTCATCAGCCACACTTAAACCTACACTCTGGTTAAGATATGTTGACGACACATTTGTAATCTGGCCCCACGGCAGACCAGAGCTGGACAAATTCCTTAACCATCTTAACTCCCAACACGACCAAATTAAATTCACAATGGAGATAGAAAAGCATCAACAACTTCCTTTCTTGGATGTTTTGGTACAGAAGAAACCTGACGGCACTTTCAGCCACACTGTGTACCGGACACCAACTCACACAGACAGATATCTGAACGCTTCTTCGCACCATCATCCCAAACAACTAGCATCTGTAGTCAACACTCTTACCACCCGATCCAAAAGACTAGCCGACCAGCTTAACTTACCGAAAGAATTGAGGAACTTACGAGAAGCTCTTTCTTCAAATGGATATCCAAACAGATTAATATCCAGAGCTTTCCGTCGTACAGAGAACAGTAGCCAAACAACTGAAGAACGACAGAAACCCGTTAGCACAGCATACCTACCATATGTTCATGGATCAACTGACAAAATCGCCAGAATCCTTAAAAGACACAACATCGACACCATTTTCAAACCTAACCAGAAAATATCCTCCATGCTACGCAGCGTTAAAGACACCATCCCGTTAGAATCCCATGGAATTTACGAAATACCTTGCGGAACATGTGAACGAACCTACATTGGACGTACCAATAGAAAAATATCTGCTAGGACTCAAGAACATGTAGTTTCAGTAAGACACAGAGACAAAGTTTCATCGGCACTTGTCCAACACACAAACACCGGTCACTGGATGGACTTTAGAAATTCAAGGACTGTTGCACAGGTTAGCCACGAAATGTCACGAGTATACAGAGAAGCCATAGAGACAGAAAAACGAGACTACTGCATGAACACGAGAGACGATTCCTTGAGACTGCCCCCAGCATGGCGACCGATCATATCCACCCTCAAAATGCATTCCCAGACACCCTAGACTCATGTACGACCAACAAGACAAACAAACAACCGAACCGAAGCACCGCACACAACGCGCATGACCCGAAGCCAGACAGCTATAAGTAGTCGCATCGCACGAACGAGCTCTCAGTATGCGTTAACGGTTGACCCGCACGGACGCATATATCTCTTGAGAATGGCGAATGTTAGTTCGCCGAAACGTCGAGAATCCGGTTCTTTTCAGAGCCAACCCTCAGCATCAACGCGGAATCCCCGAGAAAACAATACAACACAAGTATCTATCCGCGAAAACCTCAAATACAACATATATATATATATATATATATATATATATATATATATATATATATATATATATATATATATATATATATATATATATATATATACTGGCGTTAATCGTTAAACATTTTTATTTAACTTACTCATTTTGGAGATTGATTTAAAGATTTATAGTAGATATGTAAAGTTGCCCGTTGTTCACTTATAATTTCTTTTCTTAAAATTTTTCAGTTTTAATAAAAAATTAAAAATAATTCAATAATTGACATTCAATTGCCAACACAAAATGTCAAATATTTGAAATATAAATAGTATTATGATTTTTTATATGAAAATACATACAGGGTTCGCCAAAAGTATTGCACCAAGCGATGTAGAATTAATTCGAGTGCGATTGACTACATGCTATTTTAAGGTTGCGTACAATATCCATCAGTGCATATTTTGACGATATTTTTAGTTTCTTAAATAATTGTTGAAAAATGTGGGGTCACACAGGTCAAATTTTTTTTCAATAAATTGATTAATTTTATTATTAATTTTCATTCAACGGTTTACAACAAAGCAAGCAAGATGCATTAGAGAAAATGTTCTAATTGTTCTCTATTTTCTTCCTGGTAATAGTTACTTCGGGTAAGAAAACTGTTAAAAGCATTTCGCAACCACACACGAGGAATGCGTGCTATTTCATTACAAATTACGTGCCATTTCTTGCTTCCAAGTTCTCTAATGTTACTGACTTATTTACATACACAACACCCTTTAAATGTTCAAAAAAAAAACAAGGGTGTCAAGTAGGGGGAGCGTGGGAGCCACTAAATATATCATCTTCATCCAATCCATCATAAAAGTTAAAAGTTACATTTAAATACTCGCGCACTTCCCTACCAAAATGTGCGGGTATACCATCTTGCTGAAACCAGATATCTGGGTTCTAGAGATCATTATTATCTGGGTAGGATCGAATTTCTTTGATTCGTGGAATGATTTGTATACGTAACATTCGCACGTACTTTTCAGATGTTAGTGCTCCATCCATAATAAATGGCCGATTTTAATACCATCTAATATCCTTGACCACACATGTATCTTTTGCGGAATGAAGAATGAACATTTTTTACGTGTGGATTTACTTGATGCCAGTATCTACAGTTGACCGAATCAGATGGGCTATCAGCTATTTCCAGCCTTTTAAGGCCTTAGGTGTGGACGGACTAGTTCCCGCCTTCCTACAAAAGGGAGGGACAGAACTAATGCCGTATCTTCTAAATATCTTTAGATGTAGTTTAGCGCTCGGATACATACCGGAACTATGGAGAAGGGCTAAGGTGGTATTCATACCGAAGGTGGCGAAAAAAGACACCACTCAACCATTATTACCAAAGTCATTTAGACCCATTACTCTAACTTCTTTTATGTTAAAGACAATTGGTAAAAGGTATTGATAATTACCTTAGGACAATAGTGCTGGTAGATGCACCACTACACAGTTGTCAGCATGCATACAGAGCAGGGAAATCCAGAGAAACCGCCATGTATCAGCTGACAAATAAAATAGAAGCAGCACTAGAGACAAAGGAAGTAGCGATATGTGCCTTCTTGGATATAGAGGGAGCTTTTGACAACACCTCACATGAGGCTGTCGAAGCGGCCCTCGAAAGAAGGAGTATCGACAGCACTATCTCAAAGTGGATGGGAGAAATACTGAGAACCAGAACAGCGGAGACACAAATGGGAAGCGACACCATTAAGATCTCCACAACTCGAGGGTGCCCAAATGGAGGTGTACTATCACCACTAATGTGGAGCCAGGTAGTTGATGAATTACTGGTTAAGCTTAACGACCTAGGCATCAAATGTCAAGGTTACGCCGATCACATAGTCATAATGGCCAGAGGGAAGTTTGATGGAACGCCCTGTGAAATTGTTCAGAGAGGCCTCAACGTAACTAGTAGATGTTGTCAAACTAGATGGTGTCAAACAGTGGGACTGAGACTCAACCCGAGCAAAACCACAGTGATACCATTTACTACAAGGAGAAAACTATACTGCCTACAGCCCATACTGTTAGATGGGAGGGCAGTAGAATACAAACAGGAGATAAGGTATCTGGGTATCACATTAGATAGCAAACTCCTATGCAATAGACACGCTGAGGCAGCAATAGGTAAAGCCAAACGCGCTCTAATGGTGTGCAGAAATCTTTCAGGGAAAACGTGGGGTTGTAACCCCACAATCCTGCGATGGATGTACACCCTGATAGTGAGACCTGCAATCACTTATGTGGCAGTTGCATGGGGAAGTAGAACCAAGCTGGCCTCTATGAGCAAACAGCTTGAGAAAATTCAAAGACTGGCGTGTGTCTGTATTACGGGGGCGATGGGGTCGTGTCTGACAGCAGCAATGGAGCTGCTGCTGGATCTGACTCCGCTGCACCTTGTAGTGGAAAGGGCCGCCAGATGGGCGATTGTAAGGTGCAGCAAGGAAGGAATAGGCAGAGGTAAAATAATCGGGAGCAGAAACAATCTCGCTGCCAAGATCCCCTGGCTGGAAGCACCAAAAGACGAAATGGTATGAAAATACTACTTCGAGAAAAACTGCACAGCAATGTGTAGTGGTAAAGCCGATTGAAACGACGAATCGAAAGTGGTATACAGATGGTTCGAAGACAATGGAAGGTACTGGTGCAGGAGTGTTTGGACCTCGTACCAAGTACTTCGAATCCATGGAAACATTCCCAAGTATCTTCCAAGAAGAGGTACACGCAATCGAAAGATGTGCACAGTATAACCTCTACAGGAATTATCGCTAGAAACGAATTGCTATCCTGACAGCCAAGCAGCCATTAAGGCCATTAGCTCATATACTATCAGATCTAAACTGATATGGGACTGTGTGGGGAAGCTAAACAAGCTTGGCAAAGATAATAAAGTAACGCTATACTGGGTACCAGGACACACTGGTATAGACGGAAACGAAGAAGCCGATCACTTACCCTTTTGCGGCATGAGTGTGAACACCATCCACAAAAGTTTAGATGAAGAAACAAGAAAACAATGGATGAAAACCTGGAAAGAACTTCCAGGGCTAAGGCAGTCCAAAGTGATGCTGAGATCTTTTAACCAGAAAAGAACAAAAGCTTGCCTGAAATTAAACAGGAAACAGCTTAGAATTCTGACAGGAGTCCTGACGGGACACTGCAGACTTAGGAAACATCTCAAGACCCAAGGCCTAGAGAAAGATGACGGATGCAGATTCTGTGGTTCAGCAGAGGAAACCCCCATACATCTGCTCAAAGACTGCGGAGCACTGCTCCGCAAGAAATAGATTTACCTCGGGGATCACTACTTGAACACGGAGGGCCTCAGGCCTTGAATCCCAGATCCTGAAATTCCTAAAGGAATCAGGATTAAAGGAGGCGCTACAATAGATCTATAAAGGTCGCAGTACAAGTCATCACCACCATATCTACAATCTACAGTTGAGTCTATCCACACAATTTTAATATTCTTCTCACTGACGCTTTAGAGATATCATGGTCTGCAGAGAGTTTACTGATGGAATTCTGTGGGCGATCGGCTATACCCAGCAAAATATTTAATGCCCTATCAACATTTGTTGCCGTCCTAGAGGAACAACGATTTTTCACACTTTCGGTTTCTTCAAATTTTTGAACGGTTTGTGTCACTGTGGACCTTCTGATAGGGATTATGTTTGGATGAATGTCATTAAATAAATGACACGCTTCTATGTGAGTCTTCTTGCGATCCCCATAACCAAAGATCAGAATTTCTATCCTTTCAGATTCTGTTAAATTCATTTCTTAACCCTTTCATCCATGAACGTAAATATTATTCCACTAATAGAATGAACGTAGTTTTGTTAAAATGTTGATAAATATACACTATCACTACACTATACTATATACACTATACTATATACTATATACACTATACTATATACTATATACACTATTTATACATCGTAAAACTACAATGCATTCAATTGCCCCAAGAGATGAGTGGTAGGAGATGAGAAAGAAAGAAGAGATGAGTGGTACACATATCTATTACCTTATATATTCTTCTCCAGATTTGACCAATTTTATCTAATGTTATTGAGTTTTGTCGAATCTTTCCAAGTTTTGACTAACATTGTCCTGTCAAGTCCGATATAATTCACTCTTGTCCAATTTTGATCCACACTTGTCCAGTT
Source organism: Phosphuga atrata (assembly GCA_944588485.1). Lineage (NCBI taxonomy): Eukaryota > Metazoa > Arthropoda > Insecta > Coleoptera > Silphidae > Phosphuga > Phosphuga atrata. The sequence continues at coordinate 17,082,770 of OX155905.1, forward strand.
TTGTCCAGTATTTCGTTATCTTGTTGGTTTGTTAATTTTGTCTGGTTGTGTCTAGACTTGTCAAATATTGTCAGCTCCATTATTATCTTGTGCAGACTTGTCCGGTATTGTCCAATATTCTCATATCTTGACAAGACAAGTCATGTATGATCTAGTCTGGTTTTGTCTGGTCTTGCCTTATCAGTCATATCTGATTGTCCGGTCTGTTCTATTCTGTTTTAGACTTATAATGTTATGTCCTGTCTAGTATTATTTATAAGAATAACATATGTGTTAATTTAGTAATACAAGTACAATTTGTCATACAAGTACAATTTTAAATTCAACTTTCTGGTGATTTTAAATGTAGTTGGGACATATGTGTACCATTCCGGGTTAAAGAGTTAAACTTGATGTTCTAACGGTTGACAAAATGTCACGTGTATGTGTCATATATGTCAATATGTCATATATATATAAGGTAAGTTCGGCCAAGTGCGCGCACGGGGTAAGTGCAAGTTTGAGCTCCAGGACTCTAAGTATTATTTTAAACATGGCGACAAGTTTTGCATTCGTAGACAATTTTCTTATTGTGGCAGCTATGTAATTGTTCGTACGCCTGAGCAAGAAAACAAAAAGTGCAGACATGAAAGTGGTACACAGTGTTTGAGGACCATTAGAACAGTTAGGAAGGTATTTTTTATCCGAAATTATTTCCTTAATCAGTTGTGTTTATTATGTAAATTTTGATTTACTATACCATAATTGTTTTAAAATAAGTGAGTCTAAACCTTTTTATCTCTAAAACTCTTTCTACTTTAATTTGAGAGGTAGGCTCGCACTTGCCCCGACATTTTCTGTTTGTGGGGTAAGTGCGCGTTTGAGCTGGGGTACTTGCACTTGCCCCAAAAAATCTGATGTGAGTACTCATGCAATGAATTCTTAAGTATTTCTTTACATTCAGAGAAATGGTTCCTTCTTATGTGAGAAAAACTGATAAGGGTCAATCTTACAACCCCAGAACTTTACATACTGCCCTGGATGATGTGAGAAATCAAAATAAAACAATTCGAGGGGCAGCAAAGCATTATAGAATTCCAGAAACAACTTTAAGGGACCATTTAAAACAACGCAGAGGGAAGAAAAGCCAGAATCAAGGTCGAGGGACTTATATTCCTATGGATATGGAAATTCAACTTGCGGATGGACTAAAAACAATGGAGAGATGGGGATATGGGGGGTATAGCAAGTTTTTTGAAAGCTTCGAAATAAAAACTGGAGTGAGACACTTTCCCCACTTCTCTTCAACTGTCTCCTTGAAAAGGTTATGAGAGAATGACGCAAGGAACTGATCAATTTGGGTGCTCATAGTGGTATCTACCTAGGACGCAAGAACGATGGCCTGGTTGTAGATTGCCTGGCCTTTGCAGATGACATGGCACTGTTTGCTGATTCTCTTGAGATGGCAACAATGCAGGTAAATTGCCTCAGAAAAACAGGCTACCAAAGTGGGTCTTCAAGTGTCGCGGGAGAAAACAGAATTCTTCACCAACATTAGAGACGCAAACAGAGTGATGTTACTAGAGCAGGGAAACATCAAGAGGTCTGATAAATTTAAGTATCTCGGCGAATGGATTGAACCCAACTTATTAGAAAGAGTATCATTATCCAAGAGAGTCAGCAAGTTAGAACTAGCCTATCGACTGACTAAGAACACTTACAACAAGAAATGCTTGTCACGCAACCTGAAACTCAAGGACTACACATCAGTCTTACGACCAGATGCCCTGTGTGCCATGGAGTGTCTTTCCTTGAACCGAAGAGGTCTGGTAGAGCAATTGGAAATCAGAGAGAGGAAAATCCTCAGGAAGATCCTAGGCCCGGTAAAGGAGGATGGGGAATTCCGAAGGCGGCATAACTCTGAGCTCTACGAACATATTTAGATGCTCTCTGACTGTGCAAGTAAAAGAAGGGTAGCTTTCTATGGCCACGCTGCAAGATTGCCTCCAAACCGACTAACCAACCGTCTGTTCACCTTCTGGCAAAACAAGAAGGTTCGTACCACTTGGTTGACAGAAACCGAGAAGGATATTAAAGAACTGGGAATAACAGATCTCCAAAACAGACTAACTGTGAGACGCGCCCTAAAGCAAGTCCGTGGATTTCAGGAAAAACCCCCAAGGAAAGGTACCCCCTTGACAGAAGAGAGAAAGTAGTTATACCGGCAGAAGTTGCGACAATACTGGGCAAAGATCAAAGCCCAACAGTTGAACAAGCGTGGGTCCAAAGTAGGTCCATTCGAAACAAGAAGAAGAAGAAAAAGAAACAAGTCTATCTTTTTGAATTTACTTGGTAGGCCAATCAATTGTGCAGAGCCTATGGCCAGCTACTGTCCTTTCCCAAGTTCATTTTAAGCCTATCAGTGCATCAAATTTTAAAATTTTTGAGGATTTATTTTAGGATGAAATGCTGATTCTATCCCATATAAACATCCCACCCGTCCCATATAAGTATCCCACCCGTATAAACATAATAGTATAAGGGAGAACTGAACCGAACTCGCACTTACCCCACTTTGTCGGGGAAGTGCGCGCCCTGTATACATCTAACAAAAAAATTAATTATTGTTATTCCTTTTATACCTTTTCCCGATCCAAGAAGAACAATGTTTAAAGCCTTTACATTTAAAATTTTAAATCCAAATAATTGATAATAAGGGCTACAGCTTCATTCGAAAATGTACTATTGAAAATTTTTTATTGGATATATATATATATATATATATATATATATATATATATATATATATATATATATGTGTGTATTTCGTGTTTTAAGTTTCCTTTGTTATTTAATGTGTGTCCTAGATATGTGAATGTTTTTACCTGTTCAATGTCTCTGCAATTTATTTTTCTCTTCATTACTACTTCTTCCTTCGCAATCACCACTGTCTTTGTCTTGGCTACGTTTATTGTCATATTATGATTATTTAGTTCTTCATTTCATAGGTTGATGTTGCATTGCAGCTTTTCTTCATTGACAGCTAATAATGCGAGGTCGTTTGCAAATGCGCACTCAGATATTGTTATTCTTCTTAGGTTGTGGTGATCTACTTCCATTTTCTTGGTTTTATCCTTTATTTCCTTCATGATATTATCTAGGAAAATTGTAAATAATAGTGGGCTTAATGTTCCTCCTTGTCTTAGTCCCGGTGTGGTAATGAATTCGCTTGATGTTTCGTAACTTGTTCTTATATAGTTGGATGTGTTATGGTATATACTTTGTATAGCCTCAATTAGATGTTTCTTAATCTGTCTTTTCTGTAGTATTTCCCACATCCTGTTCCGCGGTACTCTATCAAAAGCTTTTTCCAGGTCTAAAACTGCTATGTGTAGTTTCCTCCCTTTGCTTTAGAATGCTATCTGTAATTTTCCTTATTGTTGTTGTGGTTGAGTGTTGAGCTCTTCTAAATCCGCTTTTCGCATTCTCCATTTTTGCCTCTGTTCTTCTTCTCTGCTCTACTTAATTTGTTGTCTAGTATTGCTTCATAGATTTTAGCTATTGTGCATAGCAATGATATCCCCCTATAGTTACTGCAGATTCTATTATCTCCCTTCTTGTGAATGGGAAAAATCACAGCCTTTCCCCAGTCTTTTGGGATTTGTCGCTTTTCCCATATTATATTTAAAATTAATAGCAATATTTGCTCTTCTTCGTTGCCCATATATTTTAATTGTTCTGATCTTATTGCATGGCGTCCTGATGCTTTACCATTTCTTAATTTCTTGAGTGCTGTCTTCATTTCTTCTTCCGTAATATTTTTCTTATCTTCTGTTCTTGCGTTATCAATTTCCGTATTTACCTCTTCTCTGTTTCCCGTTCCTTCTAATAGTTCCTGGAAATGCTCTTTCCACATTTCCATTACTTCTTTTTCTTCCTTTATTATGTTTCCTTTTTTATCAAAGAGCTGCATCAATATTACTTGTTTTCCTTCCTTACTTTTTTTAGTGTTCTGTAGAATAATTTTTAATTTTCTTTGAAGTATCCTTCAAGAGTATTTCCAAACTCTTCCCATGACCTATGCTTTGCTATTTTTATTTCGTCTTTTGTTGTTTTTCTTTGTCTTTCGTAGTCTTCAAAATCTTCCTCACTTTAGGAACTGAGATATTTTTTCCATTTTAGTTTCTTTTTCTGAACTTCTTTTATTTTATCGTTCCACCAATGTGTTTGCTTCTTGTTGTGCGTATTTCTGGTTGTTCCACATGCTCTTTTTGCTGATTCTATTAGTATATATTTGAAGGTGCTCCATACTTCTTCCACCTCAACAAAATTCGGTTTGTGTGTTTCTTTTATTAGATCTTTAATCTGGTTTTGATAACATTCCCTTATCCGTTTTTCTTTAAGTTTCTCTATCCTAATTTTTCATTATTTCTCTTTCTTTGTTGCTTGTTTCTTTCAATTACTATTATCAATTATTATTATCTTTTACTTTTAGTTCCGCGATCACCAGGTATCACCAGGTAGGCTATCAGGTATCACCAGGCTCACCAGGTAGGCTACTAGAAGGGCTAAGGTGGTATTTATACCGAAGGTGGGAAAGAAAGACACCACTCAACCGGTCATTTAGACCCATTAGTCTAACATCTTTTATGTTAAAGACAATGGGGAAGGTGATTGATAATTACCTTAGGACTATGGTGCTGCTAGGTACACCACTACACAAGAGTCAGCATGCTTACAGAGCAGGGAAATCCACAGAAACCGCCCTGTATCAGCTGACAAATGAAATAGAAGCAGCACTAGAGACAAAGGAAGTAGCGATATGTGCCTTCTTGGATATAGAGGGACCTTTTGATGGAGTAAGTGATCGCTTCCTATTTCGCTACCTCTTTTCACTCGCACATCCCTCAAATAATAATAATAATTAATAGAAATTTCCATTCATTGATTTTTCCATTTATTTGATTTATTTCTTAAAAATTATGTTATGTGACCCTATATTTTTGATACTCTAATATTAACAAAAATAGTGTGTATCCAATATCCAATGATACCAAAAACGACACGTCATTAAAAAAACGTCTGTGGCGCCACCACTAGGAAACAATTGTTACTAACTAATTAAAAATATCGTCAAAATATGCACTGGTGGATACTGTATGCAACCTTAAAATATCATATATTAAATCCATAGGTGGGCATTAACTCGTTAATCCGAAGAATTAACTACGTTACTCCGTTAATCGTTAATTAACGAAGTTAACAAAATGCTTAACTGATTAAATTTTAAGTTAACTCAAAAAAATGTTAACGCTCTTGTTAACTTCCGTTAAATAGAACTTCCGTTAACTTTAGTCCGTTACATTGGTTGTTTGTTGACATGTTGTCATTTTTTGTTTGAATTACGCGCCAGGCGGGCATTCTAGCGCGGCCCTGCGCAACAGCAACAGCTCAAAAGAGCAAAAATTCAGAGCCGAAAAAATAAAGCGACCCTGTTGATTATTTGCTCTGTGCGAGAGAATATGACAAGTTATTATAACCTGCCTTTTTTAGCGTTAGCGTCATTTTTAACCGACTTCATTTATATTTCATCAATCTTCATTTATTTATCTTTTCGTTTGTGTTGGTTATTGGTGCTAATAGTTGATGGTGTAACATTTACAAGATTACATCATGAACACTACTACTTCTACTCAAAGTACGCAAAGCTCTGAAAGTGAAACTGAATCAAATCCTTGGCCACACTTTAGAGATTACTTCTTATTCCAATCAAAACTTGGAGAACATAAGTTGATTTATGAATGCAAACTGTGTTTGTCTAATGTTTGTGCAATAAAGGCTCACATGTATAGTCTTAATAATCTCAAACAACATGTGAAAACGACGCATGCAACCAAATATGTGTAGTAAAAGTAAAAACTGGGTCAACTCGTGGGAAAAAGAAAACCTTCAGTACGGCTTTCTTTTCAGCCCTCATCAAGTGCTGTGAACTTGAATTCTTCTGATGTTGATGCAGATTGCATTAGCAGTAGAACCGATTTGTTTTCACCTCAACCTGTTAAAATATTACGTGAACAAAGCATTGGTGAATCTTCTGGCATCACGGCTACTTGCAGGTCATGTTACCAGTGGCTAGAACGCTTGCCTTAATTCAAGCTGAATCTCAAGCATATCTTGGAACTCTATTACAAATTATTTGCGACAACAGTGTTCAAACTGCAAGATCTTAGGCCTAGGTCGCACTACGGCTAAACCGCCGCGGTTTTTCATCGCGTGATTTTGCGACTCAAGTAAGAAAATACAAGCGGCCTCACTTACGGTTTTTTCCCGCGACTGATTTTTCCCATAGCGTACAGTGTGTTTCACGAGCGGTTTCGCGGTTATAGTGGTTACCGCTCGCGGGAAAAAACCGTTGTGCGGCCTCGGCCTTAGTCACCTGGTTGATTGTTGTACGCCTTTGGCAAATGCTCTATTATCTGGCATAAAAAACGATTTGAACGGTTTATGGAAGGTGAAGAATCAAGAAAACAACCTTTCGCCCGAAGTTGCGAATACTGTGGCTGTAAAAGTACGATAGCAGCAAGTTATCAAAAGTCAAGAAACTTATGGAAGCAAAAGTTGAAGATGCTCTAAATTGAGAAAGGGAAGCAAATGGAAATGAAAGGGATGATTAGCGGAAGCAGCAAAAATGAAGAAGAAGAAGTAGATTTTCAGCTCTGTTACTCAGTCTGAAGAAGATAGGTCTAGAGGACGCCAAAAATCTCTCAAAAACAAAGCGCAGAATTTGGTGAGAACTTGGTTGGACATGAATTCAAAAGAATCTTTTTTTTAAATATATAGTACTGCAATCCCATCAAGCGCCACAGTAGAACCGCACTTTTCAACAGGGAAAGATATTTTGAGAGCTAAACGCTCATCACTGTCAGATGACAATTTTAATCTGCTTATGTTCAATTATGAAAGGCAACATAAACGTACAACTAATGACAAATTAGGAATATTACAATAAATAGCCTGTTTCTTCCATATTAGTTAGTCTTCCATAGTAAGTGTGTAGGTATATGCTCTGCTATTGACGCTTGTATCTGCTATTGGTGGCTACTAACGCTTGTAATAATTAATTCAATTAATCTGCCTACTTGGTTTTGTTTTATTTACCAATGTTTCCCATCCCAAAAGGTATCAAAAGCAGTATACGTTTTGGATGGTTAACTTTTAACGGTTAACTTTAACTTGCGTTAAATTTTCGAAATTTTAACGCTTTAACCATTAACGAAGTTAACTTTTGTATTAACGAGTTAACGATTAACGAAGTAAACTTTTGGATTAACTGTGCCCACCTATGCTTAAATCGCACGCGTATTAATTCTACATCGAATGGTTCAATACTTTTGCCGGACCTTGCATAATGGTTTTTTATGGTTTAATTAATGTTCATTATTTTATCACAGATTTAGCATAAATATAATTCACTACATACACAATATAATACACACGTTTGTAATGAAAATATATGAAATTTGAGCTAAATTAAATTCAAAAAATTTGGTTGCTAAAACAGATTAATTGAGTAAAAAAAAGTAAAAAAAAAAAAGTAAAAATACTGTTTTCATGGACAGTTATATATCTTCACTATCCATTGTTCATATACGTACTAGGTGTGATAACGTTGTTATGGCTGAATCTGTGGAGCATCAACAGATAAATCTCAATTCTTTCAATCAAACCTACATGAACATTCTTCTTCTTCATGTGCCATCTCTTTAGTTTAGTTTCTCGTTTAGTTCGCAACTAAAAGAAAACCTGGAGCAGGTAGCAGTGCGGGGTAGTATCAAACACTACACCGTGCTGGAGCAGGCTGTAGGAGAAATAAATGTAGCAATCACCACGGCATTTGAATCCAGCTGCCCGTTAAAAACCGTGAAGGAGCATAAGGACGAAAAATGGTGGAACAAAAATTTGTCTACATTAAGAGCAAAAGTACGTAGGCTTTTCAACAAAGCCAAGCAATACGGAAATTGGCTAGAATACTCTGAGGTGCTTACCACCTACAATGAAGAGATCAGAAGGGCAAAAAGGGAAAACTTTAGGACCTTCTGTGAATACATAGAATCCACGCCGGTGGCAGCTAGACTGCACAAAGCACTAGCGAAGGATAGAGTGGAAATGACAACCACTCTCAAGAAACCGGATGGGACCTTCACGGAGGATGGAGAGCAAAGAGCTCTCCTCCTACTATAAACCCATTTTCCGGGAAGTAGAAGATACAGGGAGACCGAGGGCTTGATGCAACCACGGAAACCAAGTCGGGCCGACTGGAAGAGGGCAGCGTCCATCTGTACGGAAAACCGAATCAGATGGGCTATCGGCACTTTCCAGCCTTTTAAGGCCCCAGGTGTGGACGGACTAGTCCCTGCCTTCCTACAAAAGGGAGAGAGAGAACTAATGCCGTATCTTCTAAAGTTTGGCGTTTAGCGCTCGGATATATACCGGAGCTATGGAGAAGGGCTAAGGTGGTATTTATACTGAAGGTGGGAAAGAAAGACACCACTCAACCGAAGTCATTTAGACCCACTTGTCTAACATCTTTTATGTTAAAGACAATGGAGAAGGTGATTGATAATTACCTTAGGACTATGGTGCTGGTAGGTACACCATTACACAAGAGTCAGCATGCTTACAGAGCAGGGAAATCCACAGAAACCGCCCTGTATCAGCTGACAAATGAAATAGAAGCAGCACTAGAGACAAAGGAAGTAGCGATATGTGCCTTCTTGGATATAGAAGGAGCTTTTGACAACACCTCACACGAGGCTGTCAAGGCGGCTTCGAGAGAAGGAATATCGACAGCACTATCTCAAAGTGGATGGAAGAAATGCTGAGAACTAGAGTGGCGGAGACACAAGTGGGAAGAGATACCATTAAGATCTCCACAACTCGAGGGTGCCCACAGGGAGGTGTACTATCACCGCTAATGTGGAGCCTGGTAGTTGATGAACTACTGGTTAGGCTAAACAACCTAGACATCAAATGTCAAGGTTACGCCGATGACACAGTCATAATGGCCAGAGGAAAATTTGAGGGAACGCTCTGTGAAATTGTTCAGAGAGGCCTCAAAGTAACTAGTAGATGGTGTCAAACAGTGGGATTGAGACTCAACCCGAGCAAAACCACGGTGATACCATTTACTAGAAGGAGAAAACTAAACTGCCTACTTCCCCTACTCATAGATGGGAAGGCAGTAGAATACCAACAGGAGATAAGGTATCTGGGTATCACACTAGATACCAAACTCCTATGGAATAGACACGCTGAGGCAGTGGTAGGTAAAGCCAAACGCGCCCTAATGGTGTGCAGAAATCTGGCAGGAAAAACGTGGGGTTGTAACCCCACTATCCTGCGATGGATGTACACCATGATAGTGAGACCTGCAATCACTTATGGGGCGGTTGCGTGGGGAAGTAGAATCAAGCTGGCCTCTATGAGGAAACAGCTTGAGAAGATTCAAAGACTGGCGTGTGTCTGCATCACGGGGGCGATGGGGTCGTGTCCGACAGCAGCATTGGAGCTGCTGCTGGATCTGACTCCGCTGCACCTTGTGGTGGAGAGCGCCGCCAGATCGGCGATCGTAAGGTTCAGCAAGGAAGGAATGGGCAGAGGTAAAATAATCAGGAGCAGAGACCGAAACAGCCTCGCTGCCAAGATCCCCTGGCTGGAAGTACCAAAAGACGAAATGGTATGCGTATATCACTTCGAGAAAAACTACACAGCAATGTGTAGTAGTAAAGCCGATTGGAGCGACGAATCCTCAGCATACCACATAGAGCAAAATGCCATCAAGTGGTATACAGATGGTTCGAAGACAAAGGAAGGCACTGGTGCAGGAGAGTTTGGACCTCGTACCAGATACTCCGAATCCATGGGAACATCCCCAAGTATCTTCCAAGCAGAGGTACACGCAATCGAAAGATGTGCACAGTTTAACCTCGACAGGAATTACCGCAAAAAACGAATTGCTATCCTGTCAGATAGCTAAGCAGCCATCAAGGCAATTAGCTCATACACCATCAGATCCAAACTGGTATGGGACTGTGTGGGGAAGCTGAACAAACTTGGCAGGGATAATAAAGAAGCGCTTTACTGGGTACCAGGACACACTGGTATAGACGGAAACGAAGAAGCCGATCACCTAGCAAACAAGGGATCAAGTAACCCCTTTATAGGTCCGGAACCCTTTTGCGGTATGAGCGTGAACGCCATCCGCAAAAGTTTAGATGAAGAAATAAGAGGAAAATGGATGAAAACCTGGGAAGAACTTCCAGGGCTAAGGCAATCCAAAGTGATGCTGGGATCTTTTAACCAGAAGAGAACTAAAGCTTGCCTGAAACTAAGCAGGAACAAGTTCAGAATTCTGACAGGAGCCCTGACGGGACACTGCAGACTTAGGAAACATCTCAAGGCCCTAGGCCTAAAGGAGGATGATGGATGCAGATTCTGTGGCTTAGCAGAGGAAACCCCCATACATCTGTTCAAAGACTGTGGAGCATTGCTCCGCAAGAGACAGATGTACCTTGGGGCTCACTGCTTGAACACAGAGGAGCTGCAGGCCTTGAATCTCACCCAGATCCTGAGATTCCTAAAGGAATCAGGATTAGAGGAGGCGCTCTAAATGCGTAAGTACACCAACACTTGGAGGAGGAGGGTGGGGTACAATAGATCTATAAAGGTCGCAGTACAAGTCGTCACCACCATATCTACAATCTACAATCTACATGTGCCATCTCCTATTCGGAGGTTAGCTACCAACAAGCCAATATACACTTTCTACACTGCCGCTCTGAATAATTCATTTGAAGTACACCGGAACCAATCTCTAAGATTTTTCAACCAGGAAATCCGGCGTCTTCCCACGGCGTAATATTTCATACCTCTCTCCTCTCATGGTATGTCCCAGATATTCCAGTTTCCTACATTTAATTGTTTCTATAATTTCTAGCCCCTTTCCCATCCTTCTTAACACCTCCACATTCGTAACTTTATTGGTCCATGATAGTTTTAGGACTCTCCTATACACCCACATTTCAAACGCCTAGAGTATATATATGGTGATTCCACAGAAGTCTTTGTAAGCTGTTGATTGAGTGTCCATGCTTCCACGCCGTACTACTGATTCGGAGTTCCAACTTTAGGTCACGATTACAGAAGAGGTCTCTCTTTTTAATAAAGGCAGCTCTGGCTAGTTCAATACGGTATTTGATTTCTGTTGTCTGGGCGATGTCGCTTGATATCCAAGTGGCAAGGTATTTATATTTAGTTACTTTTCTCGATACGGATATTATCGATGATAAGGTTAGTATTAGGTGTTGCTGATTTTGAAATGATCATATATTTGGTCTTTTTAATATTCATTTTCAATCCGTATTGCAAGCTAATGTTATTCGTTCTTTCTACCATTCTTTGCAAGTCTCCTATGTTATCTGCCAGTATCACAGTGTCATCCGCGTATCTTATTTTATTGATGGGTCGCCCGTCAACAATCAGTCCTGCTTGCTCTTCTTCAGGAATTGCCTCCTGGAATATTGCCTCGGAGTACAGATTGAATAGCATTGGAGACAAAATGCACCCCTGCCTAAGGCCTCTCTGGACCTTGATTTTTTCTGTGAATTCACCATCTACTCTAATGTTCTACATAATGTTCTACATGAACATTAAACTACACATTAATACTGAATTAGTTAAAGATTTTCTACACGGAAAAAAGTACACTCTAGTAGTCCTCCAGTTTTCACTCTAGTAGACTCCAGTTTTAAATAGCAGCGGCCTAACGAATTTGAAACTGTAAAAACTACAATTTGTCGGGTCATACAAATTATTACAGTTTTAAACATGAAATATTTCAATTCAGAATAGTAAGATTAGTTTCTTTTTTTAATCCGTGAGCTGGAGAAATTTCAATTTACACTACCACATGCCACACTGTCATTCTTGACTTTGGACGATTTGATCGTCAGAAGAACAATAACCAAAGTTATAATATACATAATGTATAATGTACACTTTACAGTTTTATAAACTAAAATTTCTTTTATATGTGACATTAGATTTATTACTTACTCGAATGGGAATATTAAAAGTTTAATTCATACATTCTACAGAATGATTGAGTAGAAAATGATTTAAATTTCTAGATGGATTTATATAAAAGAATTGAAATTTGAGATATAGGTCATAAAATCTTAAAATGCACATTTTATAGTTACAGAAAGGTGTAATTGCAAAGGAGTATCCGAAGATTTTCTAACTTTTCTAATGTTAGTAACTGTAATTAAACCAAAATATAAATCAATTACCATCTCTTTGAAGCAAAATAATATCATTAAAAAAAACAAATATTTATGTTCGTTAATAAATAATAACAATTATTTGTAACAGAAACACGTGGAAACATCAAAAGTTTCAATTACAAGTAATCATAATGATTTAATAACAAAAAAATGTATAATTAAAAAAAAATTAATTTGTTTGAAAAACATTTTCTGGTTTTGTCTGGTCTTGTCAGGTCTTTTCTGGTGTCAGTTCTTTTCTAGTCTTGTACGGTCTTATTTGGTCGGGTCTGATCTTGTCTGACCTTGTCTGCCTAGTCTTCTCTATCTAGACACGTCTTGTCTCTTTTGACATATTTCATTTATGTTTTATTTTCATATTTCATTTACATTTTACATATTCATTTCAAGTTTACACAGTATATAAAAACATGTACTATTGAATATTCCTCCTGTATGTCCTATTAGTTTAATGAAATAAATTATTTGAATTGATTTGTCTAATCTTAAGTGTCTAGAATTTGTAATTTAGACTAGTTATACGAGTTAGGACATTTAGAATTGAAACATAAATTTATTAACATTCTAGTCTTACTCTATCGATTATTAGGTCAACAATGGGAGCTTCTGGTTAATGATGCTTGGATTCTATCTCCAACTGTATCTCCAGTCAAAATATTTGAATTGATTATTTATTTTCGCCGTCTGTGTTATTAAATAATTGTTGAAATGTGCTACGACTGCAATAAAATAATTCCCTGATCCATGGGCCGAATCAACAACTAAGACTACGTTATTGATGACATGATGACAAATGACGTTGTGATGACTACGACAGTGGTAAAAAAGTGCTTTAACCCAATGAAACAGTTTTAGTCGAACAAGTTTGGGGGCATTATCTATCAGTAATAATAGTATATTTTACAGCAAGGGATGAAAGGCGTTTTTTTTTTGGTGAGGTGGGAGTTTGCTCACGAGCGCCAGCGAGTTTTCTACTGATTTCGGTTGTAGAATCCATAATTCGGGTATTGTGTAGATTACACCCATACGTTGAAACTTAGGGTTGCGGACTTTTTACCTTGTGTGACTGTTGTTAATCGTCTTCGGCATGCTTTAGCTTAGGTTTGAAAGCAAAAATTAAGCTTCTACATTGCTTGGTTTAATAAATATTCGTCTTTTTGTTTGTCCTAAAAATTGACACATCTGACGCAACGACTCTGGTCACGAATAAATTTCTGGTCACCTGATAAAAAGTTTGCGTAAACAATAATCTCGGCGTTGCTACTTTTATCTTTCTTAGAGCGAAATTGAGCAATTGTGATAGACTTGTGATGATTGACTTGATTGTTGATCGACTTTAATAAATCGAATTCGAAGCGAACTGTCAGAACTGTCAATACAAATTTAATTGTTGGTTTGGTCGTTTCCATGGTAGCATATTGCATTCTCATAGAAGGTGATACTTTTCAAGTCAAACGTCCTAATTTTATTTCGGTTTTTTAAATAGTTTCAGGCTCGTTTTGCATTTGTACATGAAATATTTCATTGAAATTGATGTAATTAATAAGAAAGTCCATGCAAATTTGGTTTGTTTACTGTTTTAATCGAGAAAATCATAAATTTAAAATGCTCATTTTCATCTTTAGATGTGAAAATATTTTCATCTCTAGAATGAAAAAATGTCACTTTAATGTAGGGTAAGCCGTGGAAAAAATGCCATTTTCACATATATCAGTAGAAAAATATCATTTTTGGCCTCCTGAATTGTAAAGCTAGCTTTCACATCGTGCATAAGTCAAGCGAAACTAGATTTTTACACAAAATGTTGCAAACTGCGGCTACGATGCGGTAAATTGACAAGTAAATTTTAACCTTTCAAGAATACTTTAATAAATTAAGTATAAGACAATAAAATCTAATTTAGAAAAAGCTACTTTACACCATATTTGACACGATAATGTTGAAAATAAGAGTGATTTTTTTAATTTTACTGTTCGTCTAGCATGTCGAAAAAGACATATTATGTACCTAAAAAATGACATATTATGTACCATTTGAATTAGTAAATGTCAAAGTTTGTGAGTACCAACATTAAAAAATTAAATAATTTACAATATTGTAAATAATCTAAATCTATTTGTTTCTTAAATACTAATTGTCGGCCAAAAAATCTTATACAAATTTCGTGCGGAAATGATTTTACAATGCTCCAGCAATGCGGGAACTCGCCCATCGGGCTCATTCCCCAAACGAGCTGTTGCATTGTAAAATCAACGTTCCGCACTCTAATATAAATAACTATTACAATGCTCCAGCTAACGAGAAACGAGCTGTCGCGCTGTAAAATCAACTTTTCCGCACTCTAAAGTACATAACAATTCTTTCTTTGAAAATGTTTAGGGCGATGACAAATAATTCGATCCTAATAATATCATAGATATTTTGTAGGAAATTTAACGCTCTACAAAAAAAAGGTCTCTAATGATTTTTCGCTAACTCTACTGGTTCAAAAGTTATTCAAGGTCAAGGTTATAATTATAGTCAATATTGGCATAACCTAACTTGTCAACCAGTAGAATTAGCAAAAAATCCTTTAAATCTTTTTTGTGAGTGTTGAATCGTTACCGACGATGAGCCGCGCGGCGCTTTTCGGTTTAAAAATCGCGCGTTCAACGAAAAAATAAATACACGTGATATCTCACTACACTCCACCATTAGAGCACCATTTGACGTTACATGGTGACGTTAACCGAAATAATTTTCGTTATTGGGCTGACCATAGCACTCATTGAATGCGAGAAACTCATACTCAGTTCCCGCAAAAAGTCAATGTATGAGCTGGAATAATAGGTGATCGGATTATAACACCAGTATTTTTCGATGGTAATCTTGATAGACCAACATTACCTTACGTTTCTTCAAGACGACCTCATCGACCAGCGTTAGCCACTTTGTTTCCAAATCCGTTAGATCCGGATTTACCTGATGAACGAATATGGTATCAACAGGACGGAGCTCCGCCCCATTATGCTGTGATCGTTCGTAGATATTTAGACGAACTTTTACCAATAGTTGGATTGGAAGAGGAGGTCACATTAAATGACCAGCGAGATCTCCGGATCTTAGTCCCTTTGACTTTTTTTGTGGGGATATCTCAAGAGTAAGATCTCTGTAACAAAAGCGAACGACATTGATGACCTTACGCAACGTATTAGGCATGAAATACGCCAAGTCACACCAGAAATATTAGAAAACATTAGAGATGCATATTATCTTAAAGGAAACGTTGCCGATTTTGAATATTTGTTGCATTAAATAGTATTCAAGTTATAAAATTGGTTTTCTTTGTCTTTATCACGTGGGCACATAGGCAAGAAACAAATAGTGTGTTGTATTCCTTGCGTAAAGATGTTACGGGTTAGGTGGAGAATACGGGTCTGTTGAAAATATTTTTGCGGATTTTTTACCTGGTGTAACTGTTATTAATCGTCCTTGGCACTCTTTAACTAATATCGGAAAGCAAAAAATGAAGCTTCTACGTTGTCTGGTTCAATAAATATTCGTGTTTTTTATTGAAAATAGTTGTTGACATTTTGGTTGGTTAGATTAGGTTGTCCGCCGCGAAGCGGACAGATGAATCAAGACAACATACGCGCGGCAGCGCGAACTCGCGATCCAATATAGGTTAGGTTTATGTCAACAACTATTTTCAACAAAAATTTCATTTCAAAACTTCATTTTTGCTTTCCGACCTTAGTTAAGCCGTGCCAAGGACGATTAACAAGAGTTACACCAGCTAAAATTCCATAACACTAAGTTTCAATAGACCCGTATTCTCCACCAAGTCCGATATTTCAAATGAGGTATTACTTGAAATACCTTTCTATTTGAAAAAAGGTCGGACACTTCCAGGAACAGATGAACAAACATCATATACAAAGAAATGCGGGCAAAAAAAAACAAAAACGTAACGCGTTTCAGGATTTATTCCAAAAATTGCAGATATCGACGTTATGAACTTTATTCCAGTTAAAGTTTCCACACTGTATGTATTTGTTATATATATATATATATATATATATATATATATATATATAAGTATAAGTTTAACTTTTTGATGTTTGGAGATAAGTTGACCAAATAAATTCTTGTTGAAGTAAAACCGATATAGGGTTCCATGCCTTCTTGTAGTGTAATCCCAAGTGACTGAACTCACAATCTACCCAATACGTTTCGTTTTCTCTTCATCAACAACCAGTTACCAGTTACGTAACAGTCGACGTACATCGAGTCCGCTCGTTCGTCCGCGAGGTCAATACAACGATTCCCGCGCCTGTCGTTTATGTAACGGAGAGGCGGCACCGCACCGCATCGGAGCGTCAGTCTGTTCGGTAACGCGCTCGCGGTCGTTACACGCATTACGTAAGATGGCGGCGTTACGATACACGCACGCCGTCGTCTGCAGGATACCGTTGTCCTTGCGGACTCGCGGCGAGATCGAGCTGGAAGAGGCCAAGAAGCAGCACGAAGCGTACGTGCGTCTCCTGCGGGAGCTCGGGCTCGATGTCATCGAGCTGCCGCCGGACGAAACCTTGCCCGAATGCGTCTTCGTCGAAGACACCGCCGTCGTGTGCAACGGTACCGCTTTAATCACAAGACCAGGCGCACCTCACAGGGAAAGAGAGGTAACTTATAAAACAAACTATTTTGTTTTGCATTCAAATATCTATAAACATTGTTATATAGCAGAACTACATATTTTTACTCGAAGAATTTATTTAAAACTTTTGCGTTTTTACGTTTCAATGATGCGGAATGCTGCAATTTTTAAGGCATACTTTTTGCTTACATTGTTCATTGGGTTTTTCTCGTGCATTATTTATGCAAATAATTCTTTTGCAAATTTCGGACTTTTTTTACAATAATAACAAACGCGTTTCATTATTTATAGCTTTGTTTTCGATTCGGAAATAAGCCTGTTGTTTGTTTGTGTTTACGTTTTGGTATTTACGCTAACCTTATTATGTTAACTTGAGAAAATCTTGTTTCTATATCTAGATAGGCAAGACTAGACAGACAGGACTAGACAGATAAGACTAGACAGACAAGACTAGACAAACAAGACTAGACAGACAAGACTAGACAACCAAGACTAGACAGACAAGACTAGACAGACAAGATTAGACAGACAAGACAGACAAGACTTGACAGACAAGACTAGACAGACAAGACTAGAGAGACAAGACTAGACAAACAAGACTAGACAGACAAGACTAGACAGACAAGGCTAGACAGACAAGACTAGACAGACAAGACTAAACAGACAAGACTAGACAGACAAGACTAGACAGACAAGACTAGACAGACAAGACTAGACAGACAAGACTAGACAGACAATATTAGACAGACAAGATTAGACAGACAAGACTTGACAGACAAAACTAGACAGACAAGACTAGACAGACAAGACTAGACAGACAAGATTAGACAGACAAGACTAGACAGACAAGACTAGACAGACAAGACTAGACAGACAAGACTAGACAGACAAGACTAGACAGACAAGACTAGACAGACAAGACTAGACAGACAAGACTAGACAGACAAGACTAGACAGACAAGACTAGACAGACAAGACTAGACAGACAAGACTAGACAGACAAGACTAGACAGACAAGACTAGACAGACAAGACTAGACAGACAAGACTAGACAGACAAGACTAGACAGACAAGACTAGACAGACAACACTAGACAGACAAGACTAGACAGACAAGACTAGACAGACAAGACTAGACAGACAAGACTAGACAGACAAGACTAGACAGACAAGACTAGACAGACAAGACTAGACAGACAAGACTAGACAGACAAGACTAGACAGACAAGACTAGACAGACAAGACTAGACAGACAAGACTAGACAGACAAGACTAGACAGACAAGACTAGGCAGACCATACTAGACAGACAAGACTAGACGGACAAGACTAGACAGACAAGACTAGACAGACAAGACTAGACAGACAAGACTAGACAGACAAGACTAGACAGACAAGACTAGACAGACAAGACTAGACAGACAAGACTAGACAGACAAGACTAGACAGACAAGACTAGACAGACAAGACTAGACAGACAAGACTAGACAGACAAGACTAGACAGACAAGACTAGACAGACAAGACTAGACAGACAAGACTAGACAGACAAGACTAGACAGACAAGACTAGACAGACAAGACTAGACAGACAAGACTAGACAGACAAGACTAGACAGACAAGACTAGACAGACAAGACTAGACAGACAAGACTAGACAGACAAGACTAGACAGACAAGACTAGACAGACAAGACTAGACAGACAAGACTAGACAGACAAGACTAGACAGACAAGACTAGACAGACAAGACTAGACTGACAAGACTAGACAGACAAGACTAGACAGACAAGACTAGACAGACAAGACTAGACAGACAAGACTAGACAGACAAGACTAGACAGACAAGACTAGACAGACAAGACTAGACAGACAAGACTAGACAGACAAGACTAGACAGACAAGACAAGACAGACAAGACTAGACAGACAAGACTAGACAGACAAGACTAGACAGACAAGACTAGACAGACACGACTAGACAGACAAGACTAGACAGACAAGACTAGACAGACAAGACTAGACAGACAAGACTAGACAGACAAGACTAGACAGACAAGACTAGACAGACAAGACTAGACAGACAAGACTAGACAGACAAGACTAGACAGACAAGACTAGACAGACAAGACTAGACAGACAAGACTAGACAGACAAGACTAGACAGACAAGACTAGACAGACAAGACTAGACAGACAAGACTAGACAGACAAGGCTAGACAGACAAGACTAGACAGACAAGACTAGACAGACAAGACTAGACAGACAAGACTAGACAGACAAGACTAGACAGACAAGACTAGACAGACAAGACTAGACAGACAAGACTAGACAGACAAGACTAGACAGACAAGACTAGACAGACAAGACTAGACAGACAAGACTAGACAGACAAGACTAGACAGACAAGACTAGACAGACAAGACTGGACAGACAAGACTAGACAGACAAGACTAGACAGACAAGACTAGACAGACAAGACTAGACAGACAAGACTAGACAGACAAGACTAGACATACAAGACTAGACAGACAAGACTAGACAGACAAGACTAGACAGACAAGACTCGACAGACAAGACTGGACAGACAAGACTAGACAGACAAGACTAGACAGACAAGACTAGACAGACAAGACTAGACAGACAAGACTAGACAGACAAGGCTAGACAGACAAGACTAGACAGACAAGACTAGACAGACAAGACTAGACAGACAATACTAGACAGACAAGGTTTGATAGACAAGAGTAGATAGACAAAACTAGACTAGACTATCAAGATTCCTATTATTTTGTTCTTGTCGTGAGTTGGAATAATTCATTGTTTTCATTTATAATGAAACATAAACAAATTTAGCATATTATAATTGAATTTTAGAGTAATAATAAATACGCCGGCGGAATAATTACACAATTTACTATTATTTCCTCCACATAAGATTCGCGTGCAGAATCTAAATTGGATTTTGCAATGAACGTCGTGTCTATGAACTTGCTTGCAGGAAACGAAAATAATATGATGAATGAAGTATTATGTAATGTTGCATTTTGTAAGCGTAATTTTCGACATGCAAATCTTTGTTTATTTGCCGTTTGGGAAGAAATATTTCGTGTAGTTGTTTTTATTTATTTTGTAGACTAAATAATCTGGTAGAATTGGTAAAACCATCCTACGTTATAGATAATGATACAAACTTAAAACAGTCGGAACACAGTCCTAAAAAGGCTTAGTAATTGTTATAGAGCTCCGGAAAGGTTGAATAAATTTATATATTCTTGCTGTGTTCCGATTGTTTTAAGTTTAAATAATCTGGATTTAAACTGTTTTTGTATCAAAATGATTCTATTGCAAAATCAGATTCAATGCTTTCAGCCGGCTGAAATAAAATAAACATTTGCATAAAACTTATTTTATGCAATATTTCCGCCTGGATGTTATTCAAACTTTGCACACTTATTACTTACGAACCAAGTTAAAAATATTAATAAGTTTCAATGCAATCGAGTAATTGGTTTCAAAGTTATTGCTTGTCGCAGACAAATTTCGACGTCGTTTTTAAACAGTCTTACCTAGTCTTATTATTTGAGACAATATTAATAAATAATATTTCAAAATGTTAATGTTTTCTTAAGCTTCCAGAAAATCTAAAACTAATTCCGCTACTTTTATTCCTCTCTGTGATATCATTATAAATATGACAAGGTGTTTTTCGGTGGTTGAAAATTGTTGAACAGAGTTAGATAGTTTAATTGTTAGACAGAGTTAGATAGTTAGTCTGAGTTAAATAGTTTTTTTAAGATATTCGGATTTATTGTAAACTAAATTGTATAATTATTTATATTAGCGTAATCTGCATGAAATTCCGCGTGTTTTGATATGCAATATGTAAAAATCGGAGAGGTGTCGAAAATCGCGATTTTTTTAAAGCACCCCTTCTTCGAAATCGCGAATTTTGGTCATGGATATTGATATATAACACATCAAAAGACGCGAAATTTTGTATAATAACAAACTAATAATAATCTTTTTCTGTTTGAAACGTAATCTTGATATTAGCGATTATAAATCGGGTCCTTTTTATTTTTTGCCCGAAACTTTTTCCAAAGTAACCTACTCTGAACCTTTGTTTGTTGGTGGTCTCAAACTTATTGTTTGTTGAAGACAAATACTGCAAATTGAATCCACTGAGGCACGGGCGTTGTACGGAATACACCTCTCACCTCTATTCACTTTTTATTACACCATATACACCAGTATCGAAGATGAAAATCAACTTTCTCGTTACATTTTACTATTCTAACTACATAGTATATATTCTAAATACATAGTAACTAGCAGACTAATATTTGTACAATAAATAACGTTTTTTATACATTAACTACAGATCCTTGGGTGTTCAATGAAACCGTTGAATGTATCGTTTATTTCTTCTTCTAGTTATTTCTAAACTTTGACGCGATTATATATATTTCAACGACATGGTAATATCTCATTTTTTTGTGCACCTTGCACACATTCGTATCTCTTTGTTGTGCTTTCCTTGCCGGCAGAGATTTATTTCCAATCTATTTTTATACGACACATGACTCGTGTACGGAGAAAAATCAGGTGTATAGTCTTGCATGTCTAGTCTTGTCTGTCTAGTCTTGTCTGTCTAGTCTTGTCTGCCTAGTCTTGTCTGTCTAGTCTTGTCTGTCTAGTCTTGTCTGTCTAGTCTTGTCAGTCTAGTCTTGTCTGTCTAGTCTTGTCTGTCTAGTCTTGTCTGTCTAGTCTTGTCTGTCTAGTCTTGTCTGTCTAGTCTTGTCTGTCTAGTCTTGTCTGTCTAGTCTTGTCTGTCTAGTCTTGTCTGTCTAGTCTTGTCTGTCTAGTCTTGTCTGTCTAGTCTTGTCTGCCTAGTCTTGTCTGCCTAGTCTTGTCTGTCTAGTCTTGTCTGTCTAGTCTTGTCTGTCTAGTCTTGTCTGTCTAGTCTTGTCTGTCTAGTCTTGTCTGTCTAGTCTTGTCTGTCTAGTCTTGTCTGTCTAGTCTTGTCTGTCTAGTCTTGTCTGTCTAGTCTTGTCTGTCTAGTCTTGTCTGTCTAGTCTTGTCTGTCTAGTCTTGTCTGTCTAGTCTTGTCTGTCTAGTCTTGTCTGTCTAGTCTTGTCTGTCTAGTCTTGTCTGTCTAGTCTTGTCTGTCTAGTCTTGTCTGTCTAGTCTTGTCTGTCTAGTCTTGTCTGTCTAGTCTTGTCTGTCTAGTCTTGTCTGTCTAGTCTTGTCTGTCTAGTCTTGTCTGTCTAGTCTTGTCTGTCTAGTCTTGTCTGTCTAGTCTTGTCTGTCTAGTCTTGTCTGTCTAGTCTTGTCTGTCTAGTCTTGTCTGTCTAGTCTTGTCTGTCTAGTCTTGTCTGTCTAGTCTTGTCTGTCTAGTCTTGTCTGTCTAGTCTTGTCTGTCTAGTCTTGTCTGTCTAGTCTTGTCTGTCTAGTCTTGTCTGTCTAGTCTTGTCTGTCTAGTCTTGTCTGTCTAGTCTTGTCTGTCTAGTCTTGTCTGTCTAGTCTTGTCTGTCTAGTCTTGTCTGTCTAGTCTTGTCTGTCTAGTCTTGTCTGTCTAGTCTTGTCTGTCTAGTCTTGTCTGTCTAGTCTTGTCTGTCTAGTCTTGTCTGTCTAGTCTTGTCTGTCTAGTCTTGTCTGTCTAGTCTTGTCTGTCTAGTCTTGTCTGTCTAGTCTTGTCTGTCTAGTCTTGTCTGTCTAGTCTTGTCTGTCTAGTCTTGTCTGTCTAGTCTTGTCTGTCTAGTCTTGTCTGTCTAGTCTTGTCTGTCTAGTCTTGTCTGTCTAGTCTTGTCTGTCTAGTCTTGTCTGTCTAGTCTTGTCTGTCTAGTCTTGTCTGTCTAGTCTTGTCTGTCTAGTCTTGTCTGTCTAGTCTTGTCTGTCTAGTCTTGTCTGTCTAGTCTTGTCTGTCTAGTCTTGTCTGTCTAGTCTTGTCTGTCTAGTCTTGTCTGTCTAGTCTTGTCTGTCTAGTCTTGTCTGTCTAGTCTTGTCTGTCTAGTCTTGTCTGTCTAGTCTTGTCTGTCTAGTCTTGTCTGTCTAGTCTTGTCTGTCTAGTCTTGTCTGTCTAGTCTTGTCTGTCTAGTCTTGTCTGTCTAGTCTTGTCTGTCTAGTCTTGTCTGTCTAGTCTTGTCTGTCTAGTCTTGTCTGTCTAGTCTTGTCTGTCTAGTCTTGTCTGTCTAGTCTTGTCTGTCTAGTCTTGTCTGTCTAGTCTTGTCTGTCTAGTCTTGTCTGTCTAGTCTTGTCTGTCTAGTCTTGTCTGTCTAGTCTTGTCTGTCTAGTCTTGTCTGTCTAGTCTTGTCTGTCTAGTCTTGTCTGTCTAGTCTTGTCTGTCTAGTCTTGTCTGTCTAGTCTTGTCTGTCTAGTCTTGTCTGTCTAGTCTTGTCTGTCTAGTCTTGTCTGTCTAGTCTTGTCTGTCTAGTCTTGTCTGTCTAGTCTTGTCTGTCTAGTCTTGTCTGTCTAGTCTTGTCTGTCTAGTCTTGTCTGTCTAGTCTTGTCTGTCTAGTCTTGTCTGTCTAGTCTTGTCTGTCTAGTCTTGTCTGTCTAGTCTTGTCTGTCTAGTCTTGTCTGTCTAGTCTTGTCTGTCTAGTCTTGTCTGTCTAGTCTTGTCTGTCTAGTCTTGTCTGTCTAGTCTTGTCTGTCTAGTCTTGTCTGTCTAGTCTTGTCTGTCTAGTCTTGTCTGTCTAGTCTTGTCTGTCTAGTCTTGTCTGTCTAGTCTTGTCTGTCTAGTCTTGTCTGTCTAGTCTTGTCTGTCTAGTCTTGTCTGTCTAGTCTTGTCTGTCTAGTCTTGTCTGTCTAGTCTTGTCTGTCTAGTCTTGTCTGTCTAGTCTTGTCTGTCTAGTCTTGTCTGTCTAGTCTTGTCTGTCTAGTCTTGTCTGTCTAGTCTTGTCTGTCTAGTCTTGTCTGTCTAGTCTTGTCTGTCTAGTCTTGTCTGTCTAGTCTTGTCTGTCTAGTCTTGTCTGTCTAGTCTTGTCTGTCTAGTCTTGTCTGTCTAGTCTTGTCTGTCTAGTCTTGTCTGTCTAGTCTTGTCTGTCTAGTCTTGTCTGTCTAGTCTTGTCTGTCTAGTCTTGTCTGTCTAGTCTTGTCTGTCTAGTCTTGTCTGTCTAGTCTTGTCTGTCTAGTCTTGTCTGTCTAGTCTTGTCTGTCTAGTCTTGTCTGTCTAGTCTTGTCTGTCTAGTCTTGTCTGTCTAGTCTTGTCTGTCTAGTCTTGTCTGTCTAGTCTTGTCTGTCTAGTCTTGTCTGTCTAGTCTTGTCTGTCTAGTCTTGTCTGTCTAGTCTTGTCTGTCTAGTCTTGTCTGTCTAGTCTTGTCTGTCTAGTCTTGTCTGTCTAGTCTTGTCTGTCTAGTCTTGTCTGTCTAGTCTTGTCTGTCTAGTCTTGTCTGTCTAGTCTTGTCTGTCTAGTCTTGTCTGTCTAGTCTTGTCTGTCTAGTCTTGTCTGTCTAGTCTTGTCTGTCTAGTCTTGTCTGTCTAGTCTTGTCTGTCTAGTCTTGTCTGTCTAGTCTTGTCTGTCTAGTCTTGTCTGTCTAGTCTTGTCTGTCTAGTCTTGTCTGTCTAGTCTTGTCTGTCTAGTCTTGTCTGTCTAGTCTTGTCTGTCTAGTCTTGTCTGTCTAGTCTTGTCTGTCTAGTCTTGTCTGTCTAGTCTTGTCTGTCTAGTCTTGTCTGTCTAGTCTTGTCTGTCTAGTCTTGTCTGTCTAGTCTTGTCTGTCTAGTCTTGTCTGTCTAGTCTTGTCTGTCTAGTCTTGTCTGTCTAGTCTTGTCTGTCTAGTCTTGTCTGTCTAGTCTTGTCTGTCTAGTCTTGTCTGTCTAGTCTTGTCTGTCTAGTCTTGTCTGTCTAGTCTTGTCTGTCTAGTCTTGTCTGTCTAGTCTTGTCTGTCTAGTCTTGTCTGTCTAGTCTTGTCTGTCTAGTCTTGTCTGTCTAGTCTTGTCTGTCTAGTCTTGTCTGTCTAGTCTTGTCTGTCTAGTCTTGTCTGTCTAGTCTTGTCTGTCTAGTCTTGTCTGTCTAGTCTTGTCTGTCTAGTCTTGTCTGTCTAGTCTTGTCTGTCTAGTCTTGTCTGTCTAGTCTTGTCTGTCTAGTCTTGTCTGTCTAGTCTTGTCTGTCTAGTCTTGTCTGTCTAGTCTTGTCTGTCTAGTCTTGTCTGTCTAGTCTTGTCTGTCTAGTCTTGTCTGTCTAGTCTTGTCTGTCTAGTCTTGTCTGTCTAGTCTTGTCTGTCTAGTCTTGTCTGTCTAGTCTTGTCTGTCTAGTCTTGTCTGTCTAGTCTTGTCTGTCTAGTCTTGTCTGTCTAGTCTTGTCTGTCTAGTCTTGTCTGTCTAGTCTTGTCTGTCTAGTCTTGTCTGTCTAGTCTTGTCTGTCTAGTCTTGTCTGTCTAGTCTTGTCTGTCTAGTCTTGTCTGTCTAGTCTTGTCTGTCTAGTCTTGTCTGTCTAGTCTTGTCTGTCTAGTCTTGTCTGTCTAGTCTTGTCTGTCTAGTCTTGTCTGTCTAGTCTTGTCTGTCTAGTCTTGTCTGTCTAGTCTTGTCTGTCTAGTCTTGTCTGTCTAGTCTTGTCTGTCTAGTCTTGTCTGTCTAGTCTTGTCTGTCTAGTCTTGTCTGTCTAGTCTTGTCTGTCTAGTCTTGTCTGTCTAGTCTTGTCTGTCTAGTCTTGTCTGTCTAGTCTTGTCTGTCTAGTCTTGTCTGTCTAGTCTTGTCTGTCTAGTCTTGTCTGTCTAGTCTTGTCTGTCTAGTCTTGTCTGTCTAGTCTTGTCTGTCTAGTCTTGTCTGTCTAGTCTTGTCTGTCTAGTCTTGTCTGTCTAGTCTTGTCTGTCTAGTCTTGT
This sequence comes from Phosphuga atrata, assembly GCA_944588485.1. Classification (NCBI taxonomy): domain Eukaryota; kingdom Metazoa; phylum Arthropoda; class Insecta; order Coleoptera; family Silphidae; genus Phosphuga; species Phosphuga atrata. The sequence goes on from OX155905.1 coordinate 17,108,548, forward strand.
CTGTCTAGTTTTGTCTGTCTAGTCTTGTCTGTCTAGTCTTGTCTGTCTAGTCTTGTCTGTCTAGTCTTGTCTGTCTAGTCTTGTCTGTCTAGTCTTGTCTGTCTAGTCTGTCTAGTCTTGTCTGTCTAGTCTTGTCTGTCTAGTCTTGTCTGTCTAGTCTTGTCTGTCTAGTCTTGTCTGTCTAGTGTTGTCTGTCTAGTCTTGTCTGTCTAGTCTTGTCTGTCTAGTCTTGTCTGTCTAGTCTTGTCTGTCTAGTCTTGTCTGTCTAGTCTTGTCTGTCTAGTCTTGTCTGTCTAGTCTTGTCTGTCTAGTCTGGTCTGTCTAGTCTTGTCTGTCTAGTCTTGTCTGTCTAGTCTTGTCTGTCTAGTCTTGTCTGTTTAGTCTTGTCTGTCTAGTCTTGTCTGTCTAGTCTTGTCTGTCTGGTCTTGTCTATCTAGTCTTGACTGTCTGGTCTTGTCTGTCTAGTCTTGTCTGTCTACTCTTGTCTGTCTAGTCTTGTCTGTCTAATCTTGTCTGTCTAATCTTGTCTGTCTACTCATGTCTGTCTAGTCTTGTCTCTTTAGTCTTTTCTGTTTAGTCTTGTCTGTCTAGTCTTTTCTGTCTAGTCTTGTCTGTCTAGTCTTGTATGTCTAGTTTGTCTAGTCTTGTCTGTCTAGTCTTATCCATATAGTCTTATCATCTAGTCTAGTCTGTCAAATCCAATCTTATCAGTCTCTTCGTCTTTTCTTACCTGTCTAGTGTTATCTGTCTAGTCTTATCTTTAAATAATATCGCTATTGAATATTTTAGTGTAACATATTCGGACTACTTTTACGTATTTTATTGTTAGATTATTTTAATTTTTGAAAGATCGATATGTATATATAAAGACAGCCTTCCATGCAAGTTCACAATTACATTTCCCCGGCATTATAGAAATAATAACGTTTGTGTTCCGATGCCGAAAAATTGGCAAACATCACGCACGATTTCACCCCGGGCCGAACAAAAGAAATCCGTATCGCATCCGCACGTATATTTACTTTGTAAGTCTTTTGTGTGTGTAGCCAGGTATGTGAACCTTCGATGCGTGATGGCATGTGCTCGCGGTAACCAGGTGTACATAACAGTTTTACTGTGTGAACACGTCGGCAGAAGTGGAGGAACCGACGATGCTCTGGAAGAGTTCGATTTGCTTGACCTATTTTCCCACAGACACATCAAGCCATTACTTACACATGCTATGGTATATAGAAATCTCTATAGAGTTAAAAAAACCTAACCTAACCTATACAGGTTTGTCCAAAAAAGATTCAATTACGGAAAAACACATACTAATGAATCGACAGCACTCTTGCAAACCTGCACTGCTTGATTCTCAATGCGTGTGCAAAGTATTTTCACTATACTGGCTATAGCTCGACCATATCTAATCTTCAACGAATAGCATTTAAAATTATATCGTACCATATGGGTGGTAACATCTATTTAGACAACCCTGTACTTTTTTTTCCTCTAACCAACGTGGGTCCAGAGGGGTTAGCCCTTAAAACACTGCGGCCCTCTGGCCTATTGTATTTCCCCACTTTGTTTCGTTCATGCAAATAGATCCAGTCCCTCTATTAGGTCTAGGATTATATGTGCCATGTTTTTCACGGGGACTCTCTCAGCTGTAATATCAAGTTTGTGTCTCCTACGTGCAATTGCTTCACAGTGGAAGATTATATAGGCGGCAGTTTCGTCCTCCTCATAGCATAACCTGCATAAAGGTTCATCCTTCCAGATACCCATTTTATGCAGGTGTTCTCGTAGAGGGCAGTGTCCTGTAAGTAGGCCTACCACAATTGCGATCTGCTTCCTTCGCAGTTGCAGGATTTCAGCAGTTAGAGTTTCCGATAGGTTTACTAACATTCGTCTGCTGTGTGTCAGACCATTCAAATTGACCCACTGTAGACGGTGCTTAGTTGCTACCCATTTACAGTACCCTGTTCTTGATAAATTCAGTTTTAAAATAAGGAAGCAAATTGCATTGTAAGTACGTAGTTTTGATTATAGATCTTTGTCTTCTCTAGTCTTATCCAATTAGTCTTATTTACATTGTAATTACAATGTAAATAAGATAATAATTACACGTATGTAACAGTCCGCGAATCATGATAAGTTATGATTGATAATACACACGTGCGTTTGGTTTACGATTCGTTGATTGGTTGAGAGCTGCCATTACGTGCTCATACGTTCAACGCCCACCGTGCCACAATTGAAACTAACATAAATTGACATTGTTTACATTTGGTTGCCTATATATGTGGCCAAAGCCAAGGCCAAGGCTGATAGGAGTAGCAAATCGAATGGATGAAATTGATGCGTTTGTAATTTGTAACGATGACATGTGTTGTTAAATTATTGCAGAGAAAGAGTTGTAGGTCTAAAAGCGTACGTCGGCGTCGCCCACACTGCCTATTTATTATTGAGGGTGCAGCACAATTTACTTGCAATCGATAAACACGGAAAAAGGCGAATATGCGGAGAATGGAAAGAAATTCTTTGCGAGTTTTCAGGATGGAATATTTATATTGCAGGATCTATTGCAACTGCATATTACAGGAAGGAATACTTACTTGAACCTTATACGAGGAATGGTCATTTGCAAAAAATATTTCTCTTATCATATTTTGTAATAATTTGCCTATTTTTAAGTGTTTATAAATCTTCCTTGATTTTGTTGGTTAACAAAATAATTTTACAGTCGCAGAAGAACGTCACAATAGTACATTACGTAACAAGAGTTGTAAGAAGCATATTGAAGTTGTAAGAAGATAGCGACTACGTAATTACCTTACAACTCGAGTTATGTACTATACTTTATCTATGACCACACTAATTTGTTTCTGTTTGATAAGAAAAAGATGTTTGATGTAACAAATTTATTTCTTATTAGGTACATTATTTAACATTATAATAAACAAACAGTTGTATTTTCATATACAACTGTTACTCGGCAGTATTTAACTTGATAGAAATGAAAAGAAATAATTCTTAATGGTTACATACCTTATTATTTAGTACTTATTTGGGTTAAACTGGAGTAATAGTGCTTATAGATATGGGCAACCCAATGTACGCATTGCCAATTTCCGTTAGTTTGAATTGTGGTACGGGGGCGCTGACCGTATGAGCACGTAGTAGCAGCTCTCAATCAATCAACGAATCTTAAACCAAACGCACGTGTGTGTTATCAATCATAACTTATCATTAAACATTGGATTATATGCACTATCAACAAGCCAAAATATGCATGCAAATATGCACTAAAAATGGGAGAAATATACACAAAAAATGGGCGAAATATGCATAAAATATGCACAATCAAAATACTATTTATTATTGGAATTTACTTATTTTTTACAATATACAGTTGTAGTTCTTGTGACAATATACAATAAAATATTTTTTTCTATTTTGCGTCTGTAATGGACTCATAACAGCACTCATATGCATGCGGTTATGGTTCACCGAGTGCTGTCATGAGTTAATTTTTTCAAGGTTGGCACTGAAATTCAGAGCTGTCAGCATCAAATTTTCGGCGAGATAATTTTGAGGTTATGTGATGTGTGGAAATCGCGAATACACAAATTTAATTAATTAATGGTAATAGCAGCACAGCGAGCCATAACCGCACGTATATGAGTGCTGTTATGAGTCCATTACAGACGCAATATGGTATATTAAAGGACGGGTTCAGTAAGCTCGATTTTTCAGCACGCGTCCAAGTTTAGAAAACTCCTCACTACGCTCGTCGTTTGCTAAGCTTGGAACCTCTGTTAAGTTGGCAGAACCAACTCGGAAAAAAAAATCCGCGACGGCACATAATAATCCGCTTTTTATCTGCTAACGATTGTAAAAAGAAAAAAATTTCTCGCTCTTCCCATTTCCCGGGAAAATGGGGTCCCGATAACTTAACAAAAAGTGAGCGGTACCCATTCTAAAAATAATTGTATTGGGAAAATAATTGCACCGGAATTATTCGCTTTTAATCCGCAAACGAATGCCGCGAGACTTCATTTCCCGGGAAAATTCGGGATTTTTTTGTCACCGAGTTCGTTTGTGGATGAAGCAAAGGTTATCATGTACTATCGCGGCGAAATAAGGATACCGACGATACAATTGCTGTGAGTTAATTTTAAAGAACAAAGAAAGAAAGGGGTTGATAATGAGGAAGAAGAGAAGAATCTACGATTATTTAGAGGAAAATTTGATTTATTAACTTCTGTTAAAATTCTGATAAACCTCTGAAAACAATTCTATAGTGAAAGCTTAATCGCAACGAGAATAAATAAGTAATTTCGGGCAGACACGATTCCTCGTATCCATCACAGGTATCGGAGATTCTTGAAACTCATCGTATTCATTCCAACCCGGAAATAGATAGCGGATTTCGGAAAGGGGTGGAGTCTAAATGTTTTTGTTTTTCCCCGGCCGAATCGTCACATGTTATTTTTATTGGCCCGTTCAAAAAGGAATCGGCGCGCCGGCGAAATGCTAGGGCCTTTCAAAGATGCGGGCGGCATACTAGGACTTTTCAAAGGTGCAAGGCACTTTCAAAAACGCAAGCGGTATGTTAAGTCTTTTCAAAAATGAAATGTTCTTTTGGTTGCCTTCCTCCCACCTACGGTGGGGTGAGAGGGCAGTTTTAGTTACTGGAGCTATTGCCACCCCTCTCTTTCTTTGTTCTTCAAAATAACCTCTCAGCAATTTTTCCCCCGATATCTTTATTTCTCCGCGATAGCACCTTATAACTTTTACTTCATACACAAACGAATTACGCGACAAAAAAATAAACTCAATTTTTCCGGTTAATGAAAAGTTTAGAAATTATTTTTCTCGCGGCATTCGTTTGCGGATAAAAAGCGGATAATTCCGGTGCATGTATAAGGAATAAAGGATAAGTCACATGAAGAGCGCCATAGAAAATTAATTTTTCTTCTGTATTATATTAGAGGAGAGTGGGGTAATCGGAGCTAGCGGGTAATGGGAGCCACTACAATTTAAACATACAGGAACGTACAAATCGGGCGAAAATGGCAAATACTCACATTGGCTCTCTCTTTAGCTCTCAGTACCCGATGTGCGAGGTAATGGGAGCGAAAGAAAAATTTACGGAATATACGAAAGCGTATATTTTTGAGATATTTGTAACTAACTACTAAAAGACAGATAATTAACAGACTGTTCAAAAGGGCTGACTGAGTCCGAGTCTAAAAAACTAAATAATTGTAGCTAAACTGGTATTTTTCTTTACTTTGCCTTACAACGCTACAATAACCTCTCTCACCCCTACTCAAAATATCTCAAAATATTTATTCTTTTTTCTTGGTGCCATATCCGCATAGCGAATGTTGGCGATCATCCACGCTATAATAACTTTAGTGCCAGCAGCACGGAACAACTCGACTGGTGTCTTTACATACCACTGTCTATGGTTCCCCAACCATCAGGTTCGTCTTTTCCACGGTCCTCAACTACATTTGATCTTGCCTTGCATAATGAGCTGCAGTAGGCTGTGTCTATTATTTCGCACGATGTGTCCCAGGTAAGAGAGCTTCCTTATCTTGATGTTGTGATGGCATGACTTCGATCATCTTTCCCAATCTTCTCAGAAACTCTTCGTTCATTGTTCTGTCAACCCGACTGATCCGCAAAATTCTTTGATACACCCACAACTCGAAGACGTCGATCTTCTTCGAGGATACTTCTGTTAAGGTACATGCTTCCATATCGTAAAGCAAGACTGGACGTAAAGCAAGATAGACTACCTGGAGTATCTATTTTGTTGACGACCTTGCAATAATCACCCGGACTACTGAAGAAGCCAAACACGCCATCGCAGAATGTCATGAAATCGCCATCAGGACCGGCATTCAGTCACTATTCAGACTTCGTCACTTCTATACAGTCATTCTTCCAGAAGCAATTTAGGCTTGAGCATTAACCATCTACATCAATGACATTTAGAAAGTAGAAAGGCAGATACTGAGAAAAATATTTGGACCCAAGGTACAAGATGGTATCTGGATGCGTAAAGGTTCGCAGGAACTGTCTTAGTTGCAGGGAAAAGACGTCTGAAATTCTACGGTCATATAGTAAGAATGGATAACTCTCGACGGACAAAGAAAATCTTCCACGTCATCAATGGAACCCGACATCCAAAGTACGCTGGCTGGTAGACACCCAAAATGACCTCTCAGTAATCAATATAGACCCATTGGCAACTACACAAGTTAATGCAGGAAATAGTAGTAGAAGTTTTGGGAAGATAAAAAGAACAAGATGAAAATATATATATATATATATATATATATATATATATATATATATATATATATATATATATATATATATATATATAACTAGGGTTCATATAAGGAAAAACTGAGAGAATTAATTAAAAACAAAATAAACTTGATTTTGAATTTATGAAAAAAGTTATCCCGCTAACTTTCTGTTAAGTTAGCGGAATCCTATTTTCCAGGGAAATGGGAAGGGCGGGAAATTTTGTTCTCTTTACAATCGTTAGCGGATAAAAAGCGGATAATTCCGGTGCAATTATTTTCTCAATATAATTATTTTTAGAATGGGTCCCTCTAACGTTCTGTTAAGTTAGCGGCATCCTATTTTCCCGGGAAATGGGAAGGGCGGGAATTTTTTTTCTTTTTACAATCGTTAGCGGATAAAAAGCGGATAATTCCGGTGCAATTATTTTCTCAATATAATTATTTTTAGAATGGGTACCGCTAACTTTTTGTTAAGTTAGCGGGACCCCATTTTCCCGGGAAATGGGAAGGGCGGGAAATTTTGTTCTCTACAATCGTTAGCGGATAAAAAGCGGATAATTCCGGTGCAATTATTTTCTCAATATAATTATTTTTAGAAGGGGTCCCTCTAACGTTCTGTTAAGTTAGCGGCATCCTATTTTCCCGGGAAATGGGAAGGGCGGGAATTTTTTTTCTTTTTACAATCGTTAGCGGATAAAAAGCGGATAATTCCGGTGCAATTATTTTCTCAATATAATTATTTTTAGAATGGGTACCGCTAACTTTTTGTTAAGTCAGCTGGACCCCATTTTCCCGGGAAATGGGAAGAGCGGGAATTTTTTTATTTTTACAATCGTTAGCGGATAAAAAGCGAATTATTGTGTGCCGTCGCGGATTTTTTTTTCCGAGTTGGTTCTGCCAACTTAACAGAGGTAACTTGGAGGCGTTCTGAAAAATCGCGCTTACTGAACTCGTTCTTTAATATATTATTCCAGATTTTCTAGAGCAAACTTGTGACGATTGTCACTTAATATTAATTTGTAGGCTGAAAATGACCTCTTTACGCCAACTGACGTTACTGGACAGAACTTGAAATTTGGCGTCACTTCTGCAAAAACCTCTTCAGTCAGTTTTATTAATGCATTTACTTTCTTTATTCCTTCAAGACCTGGGTTTTATAGAGAACAATATTTTATTTGCCACGGACCTCTTCTGCTAGTGAATTCGGAAGGACTTTGCTCTGTTCAATCATTTTTTCCAATATTTCCAAGGACTTACACAGAGGAAGGTTTTTAGTTTCTAAGTGTCTCAATTGCGTCGGCAATATTGCTGAAATGGGTTACAATTAGAGCAATATTTAGTTTGATTAAAGGAGCCTGAAATGCCAGCTGGCTTGAATTAATAGACCTTTTCATAGTTGAAATTTTCTTGTGCGCATGATACGTCAAAAAGTGTCAGAACTTTTTGACATATAACTAAATATGTGCCCGAAATTTTCAAATTCCCGCCTCTTAAACTTGGCAGATACGCATGCGCTTAACTAACCGTAAAAAGGTCTATTGCAATGGCTTCCGAACTGTCAAATTGACCATCTACTTCTTTTATGGCCTCAAAATTGTAAGTATAAAACCATACAGCTTTCTACCATGTTTCTCACCGCGTTAATATTGGGTCTGAAGGTAGTACTGGGTTTGGTAGTCGCTCTTTATAGTTTCGTACGCGCGATCGTGCTTTTAAAAACACTTTCTTTGTAGAGGAAACCAATTTATTGACTAGTGCAAGCCAGTAGTCGGGTTGCCAAGTGTGAGGTGCCCGCATCGCACGTCACTGGCTGCGACCTGCCATGCGACCATCGTTCCGGCCTAATAACACATTCAGTAGTTAAACACATTTAACTACTGAAATAAGCACTATAAAAATGTACTAAAATTTGCAATAATGCTATAAAAATAGCGTTTTATGCATTTGCATCTGCAAACATGCAAATGCATATAATTCGATGTCTACTTATCATTAATCGCGGACTGTTACATACGTGTGTGTTATTTTGTATTTCCATAGTCCACGAACCGTACAATAATGGGCATTTACAATAGTGGTCGTAGATAAAAATATTTGAGTTTGTTGATCAATTTCTCGAAAACCAGAAGTGATTTCAACTTTTTCCAGCCTTGTCTCTCTAGTCTTGTGTTTCTAGACTTGTCTGCTATATAGGTATTATAATGTTTATACAATTTTTTTTTCTAATTTGTTTGTTGTGATTGTGGCGATGTTAAAGAAATGTGTTGATGAGAATTGCAATTAAGATTATTATCAATAATTAATAAACGCAACGTGAGCTGTTTGTGATTGTATTGTGCACGTTGCTGATTACAATCGCAATGCATGGACAATTGCTAATGTCCAATGTGTGCCGTGAGCGACACGCAAAACGTGTATTTGCTGGGGTTGCATTGGCAACTGTTAGTTCCCACCTCACCCCAAACATCCCCTAATTCGTTAATCTCATAAATACAAAATAATATTCACCCTTCCACCTATGTAATCATAGCCCTAATAAACCAGAAACATTTTATGTGGTAATTAAAGAAAAAAAAAACACGATTTTGGTTAGTTTGAAAACTGGTTTGGCTTAGAGTGAGAGTTTATTTTCTACTGAAAGTTGTTACTTTCTCTCTCTACAAATAAAGATTTGATGTCAAAGGCGATTTTATTTGATTTCAATACGTTTTCAAAAGTTTGTTTGTTTCCTGTTAGTCATGATGAAAATATGCGCAGGTTATTCCCTATGTATAGACAAATACATAATTTTCTATATGTGTTTCTATATGAAGGTTGGACAAGTGAGAAAAGCAAGACTTTAAACCCGAACGTTTTAAACACACATAAACATCAAGACGTGATGCAATTCCCAACGTACGCGTACGTTCGAATACTTATGACTGCCCGATTGCAATCCACCAAGCGGAAGTTTCATTTGCAAAACGAGTTTTAGAATTTCAAAAAGGCTTAAACAATACATCTCTTTATAAAGAGCGTGATTTTAATTAAACTTATACATACAAATTACTGCAAATCAAATATTGGATTGTCTGGAAGTATTTTGGTTTTAATGAACAGGATGTTCGCGAGCGTTACGTCGTGGTAATCCATCCATACAATTCAGTGTAATTCGTTTTAAACTTTTCATTTTCACGAAAAATTAAGATTAGACACTGTCAGCTGAAGAAGAGATTTTACCGGAGAAAGAGTTTTCCAAAGCACGAAATAAATTGTAGTGTGATAGTAAGATAGTATGTAAGTGAGGTATATGGTGAGCTATATGGTGGATGTAGTAATCGTCTAGAATAATGAATATTACAATACGAATCAAATTATTATTATTGTTATAATATATAGTCAAAAAAATATATTCTTTGTTGTCGTGAGATTGTCCATCTGGTATGTGAAATATGTGAATGCGTTTCACACACATGAACCAATTGAACTATTTGAACGTTATCTCTAAAGTTATGAGTTTAACTAGTCGATCGTTCAAATATTTAGGGCAGTTCTTACGCAGTGCAGATAAATGTTTATTATCTCCGGCGCTTGCCAAGTTTTTAAAAACGCTCGGTGCGCTTATACGGGCTTTCCGATTAAAACGCGATCAAATGCCAAAAGTATGCCAACTTTTATTGGTACAACAATATTTAAATGAAAAATATTTGAAGCGCAAGACTGAAATTAATATTTGTTTTAAAGAATTTAATAAAATTTAAAGATTCAGCTGTAGGCACTAGGTAAAAAATTATACAAATAATAATAAATAATAGACACTAGGTGTAACTAATTTGTGAAACTTACACCTAGTATCTATTACTTATTCTAGTATCTATTACTTATTAATAATAATTTATGGATTTGATTTTCATGATTGTAATTTTATCTGTATTTTTTATCCTTTTTTTTATAACCAGTCCTATGTAGGGATTGCAATCCGGAAAACCGGATCCGGTAATCCGGCGGATCCGGCATCCCTAAACGTTTACCGGATCCGGTACTAATATACCGGATCCGGTGATGCTAATTTTTGGTAAAATAATCGCGCTGTTGTATGAGTAGGTACTTTAAATGCGTGGTGCGCATGGCGCCACATGGTTTTTTCAAAACCAAAATTGATTTTGTGATAAATAATGTATACTTAAAATAATTAGCCTATTTGCTGGTATATAACGCGCACCTTTTTTCCAAAAAAATGCCTCTAAAACATAGGTCCGCGTTATAGGCGCACAAAAAGTAGGTTAAATTTTAGGGTGCGCCTTATGGGATTTACATTTAATCTAGCCCCTTATGGGGAAATTACATGTAAAATCTAGCACGATGCCCCTTATGGAGATTTACATGTAAATCTAGCACGAAGCCCCTTATGGGGAATCCTATGCAAAATAGTTCTGAACTCGTCCGAGCGAGAATGTCTAGATGACGCTGCAAGATACGTGTACGTTGGATAGTGGGAAAATTCAAAATGAGGGGTGAGGGGTGAAAATTCAGATAGGGGTTGATTCAATTGAGATTAGGGAGGATTTAGATTGATAAGACTAGACAGACAAGACTAGGCGGACAAGACTAGACGGACTAGACTAAACCATATTTCAACCATTTGATGAGAAAAATCAAATCTGGTGTCAGAACCGCTCTAGCATGTGCCTTAAGCGAGATACCGCCCGACCGCCTACCCCTCAGTTGATGACGTCGTTGACCTTTTCCCTCAATTTATATGTAATGGACAAGACAGACAAGACTAGACAGACGAGACTAGTTAGATGAAGCTAGACAGATGGAGGCTAAATATATGAGATTAGACAGACCAAGCTAAATACATGAAACTAGATTAGACTGAACTAAAATATATAAGGGATTGTTTAATTTAAATAAAATATATTTTCGATTGTTTTTCTTATAATTGTTAATAATGTTTATATTATTACTTTCATTATGTTATCTACGTTTTATTTTGATTTACGGCTTGTTGATTAGACGCAACCGGATGTTTGTCAGTCATAACACCAGGCAAGAATAGATGGACTAGACTAGACAGACTAGATTAGACAGACGAACAATCGGAGAAAATTCAAAATGAGTTGCAGGTGGGTAGCGGACAATCCTGTATGAATACATAATTGATTGCAAACATATTACGGATTGATTCAAATGAGATTATTGGTTTTAGGCCGGACAAGATCGGACAATACCGAACAAGGTCGAACAAGAACGGACAAGACTATACAGACCTTATATTTATCCGAATAATTTCCTATGAGTAAGCGAAATTTCTTAAACTTGTCTGTGAACCAGATCGTATTAATGTTTTTCATTTATATAAATACCAAAGAGTTCAATTTTCTGGCATCCACATTTCATCTACTTGCATCCACTTTTCATTTACTTGCATCCACTTTTCATCTACTTGCATCCACTTTTCTAGGTCTATGTGACCCCACGCTAAACAGGGTGTGAGGTCTATGTGACCCCACGCTAAATAGGGTGTGAGGTCTATGTGACCCCACGCTAAACAGGGTGTGAGGTCTATGTAACCCCACGCTAAACAGGGTGTGAGGTCTATGTAACCTCACGCTAAACTCCGTCCACTTTCCGTCCACCCCATCCACTTTCCGTCCACTTTCCGTCCACTTTTCATTCTTTCAGCTTTAATCTCATTGGATTAGTTGGGTTAGCATTGGGTTAGGTTAGCATTAGGTTAGGTTATGGGATGTTAGGAATGAAGCGCACTTCATTCCCAACCTCCCGTAACCTAACCTAATGCTAACCTAACTCAAGTCATCTCTGCAGCGTCATCTAGACATTCTCGCTCGGACGAGTTCAAAACTATTTTGTATAGGATTCCCCATAAGGGGCTTCGTGCTAGATTTACATGTAAATCTCCATAAGGAGCATCGTGCTAGATTTTACATGTAATTCCCCCATAAGGGGCTAGATTACATGTAAATCCCATAAGGAGGAGGAGGGTCTAGAACATATCATCTTTCCCTACTCACCGGCAAATACGGTATTTATAGTAAGTTGATTAAACCAAATAGACATTTAAATAGATACTTAATCATGATTCATCATGATATATGTCATAAATGTATGAATAAGACTTGTTAGCATGCTCAAATACCTGATCTTTGTGATCTCAGTAGATTAAGTAAAGTTTATTATGTTAGATTTAATTCCATGGATCCGGCAGGATTGTAAATGACACCGGATTGCAATCCCTATTTTTCGGTATTTTAAGAAATAAGGCAGCGACAGATCAATTAAGATGACGTTGAAATTTTACAAAATTAACATTTGTAGACTCTAACTATTTTCCTCACTGGGCGACTATTTGGAAGAATTTTGCAAATCTAAAAACCACAAATTTTCGTCCAAATTTTGATAACCTAAAAGCGTTTTGTTAATTTATGGGAAAATAAAACAGCCACAGATCAATGAAAATGAGGTTGAGATCTTACAAAATTAACATTTGTAGACTCTTACTAGTTTCTTTATTGTATGACTATTTGTAGAAATTTTGGAAATATAAAAACCACAAATTTCTCCAAAAAGTCGAAATTTTGAAAATCTTAAATCGTTTTGTTAATATTTTGAAAAATAAGGCTGCGCCAGATCAATGAAGATGAGGTTGAGATTTTACAAAATTTACATTTGTAGACTAACTATTTTCCTCACTGTGCGACTATTTGGAAGTATTTGGGAAATGTAAAAACCACAAATTTCTCCAGAAAGTCCAAATTTTGAAAATCTGAAACCATTTTGTAAATATTTTGGAGAATAAGGCAGCGACAGATTAATGAAGACGAGGTTAAGATTTGACAAAATTAACATTCATAGACTCTCGCTACTTTCTCTACTGTGAGACCATTTGAAGGAATTTTGAAAATCTAATAACCTCGAATTTCTCCAAAAAGACCAAATTTTGAAAATCTAAAACCGATTTGCTACTATTTTTAAAAATAAGACAGCGACAGATCAATGAAGATGACTTTGAGCTCTAAAACATAGGTACCGTTATAGACGCACAAAAAGTAGGTTGAATTTTAGGGTGCGCGTTATGCACCAGCAAATACGGTATTTACAGTAAGTTGATTAAACTAAATAGACATTTAAATAGATATTATATATATATTTTAGTAAAGTTTATTATGTTAGATTTAATTCCACCGATCCGGCTGGATCCGGCCGGATTGTTGGATCCGGTGTGACACCGGTTTGCAATGACACCAAAATGCAATCCCTAGTCCTATGTACAGATCCCATCTCTATAGGTTTACGTCTGGTAAATAAATAAAATAAAAATAAAATAAAATTTAATATTTAATTTATATATCTCGATTTTTATTTTCATTAAAAACATGTTTACTTAGAAATGTTCAAATCGGGAATTAATGTAAAAATCGGGAAATATTTACATTGTATATGGTCGGTGAATTTGTTGCATAATACTTTTTCTCTTTATAAATCTTAACGACATTGTGTTAGTTGAAGGTCTGCAAACATGTATTTGACAAATATTATTGATTACGTATTGATAATGATTTTAAATTACTTTATCTTTAATTAAAATTGAATATCATGAGAGTTGTTTATGTTCAATGTTTTCCGATTTCAAATTTACATTCAATGAAGGGTTTTTAGTTTAATGGAGTAACAAACTCAAATATTTTAGGGACACATTCAACAGTTCTCAAGTTTTTCAAAATCTCTATTTCAACCAAGAAAAATTTCGGAAAATCTTCTAAAACATAATTAAATCCTACATAAATTTTATTTGAAAAGTTTTTTGAAATGCCTTTTGGTTTTCGATAAATCGATCAACAAACTCAAAATATTTCTGTCAACCATGACAGTCCTCAAATTTTTCAATATTTATAATGTAATTTCCAATATTTTTAAATTTAAATTCACTGTGCGACAAGAATAACAAATCGATGTGCAAAAATTATGCACAAGTTTTATTTTGGAAATATTTTTTAAATACCTTTTGGTTTTCGAGAAATCGACCACCAAACTCAAATATTTTTGGTAGAAATTTACTAGTGAACGTCCCTATATTTTTTAAATTCGTTATACAAGCAACAAAAATCACGGGAAATCTTAAAATTTTTCTAAAAAATTATTAAATTCTGCACAGATTTTATTTGAAAAGTTTTTTTGAAATCCCTTTTGGTTTTCGAGAAATCGACCAACAAACTCAAATATTTTTTGAGACACATTCACCAGTGACAGTCCTAGTTTTCAAATTTTCTAACTACAGAAAAACAAAATTCACGGAAAAGCACATTTTCTAAAATAAAAGTAAATGTTACACAGATTTTATTGAAAACCTTTTTAATATTCGATTTGGTTTTTGGAGAAATGTACAAACTCAATTATTTTTGTGAAATAAACATGTGACAGTCCTCAAATTTTTCTAAATTTCTAACTTAACCAACAAAAACACGGAAAATCTCGTTTTCTAAAATAAAATTAAATTCTGCACAAATTTTATTTAAAAAGTTTTTTGAAATTTCTTTTTGTTTTCGAAAAATCGACCAACAAACTCAAATATTTTTTGGGACACATTCACCAGTAGCAGTCCTCATATTTTTTATTTTTTTTAATTAAACCAATAGAAATTACGGAAAAGCTCCAACATTTTCTAAAATAAAACTAAATTTTACATAGATTTATTTGAAAACTTTTTTTATATACTTTTTGGTTTTCGGAGAAATGTACAAACTCAAATATTTTTATGCCACACACCTCTGAGAAAGGCGATAAGGGAATAAGCATGGTAAAAATGCCTTTTGTAAATATCTTAATGATATTCTATATAGATATATAGATACTATAGAAATCTTCTCTTCAAAAAGTAAAAATTGGAAAATATTTTTTTTCTTTGGAATGATTGAATCGATTTGATTGAAAATTTAGTATGTTATACAGGCTATAGAGAGGTTTTACGGACACCATGGACCAATTTTTAGCTTAATAAATTGATGATCAAAAAAAATGATTTTCTCTTACTTTTTTAATTTTTATTATGATACTTTATTTTTTTTAACTATGGCGTACCATTAAAAAAAATTTGAAAAATTCTGAGTCATTATAGATCTTATAAGAAATGTAAAAATTATAGAATCATAATTTTGCTCAAAAAGTATCATAATAAAAATTAAACAAGTAAGATAAAATAATTTTTCTGATTATCAATTTATTAAGCTAAAAATTTGTCCGTGGTGTCCGTAAAAGCTCTCTATCGTGTGCATAACATACTAAATTTTCAAACAAATCAATCCAAAGAAAAAAAATATTTTCCAATTTTTACTTATTTTGACTTATTGAAGAGACCGATATAGATTAAGGTCTGAAATATTCAGGATCCTTATATTTCTATTGTATCTATATATCATATACCATAGAGTATCATTAAGTTATTACAAAAGGCATTTTTACCATGCTTATCCCCCTATGGCCTTTGTTATATTTTTCAAAATTTCTAATGTAACCAACAAAAATCACGAAAAAAGTCTAACATTTTCTAAAAGGAAATGAAATTATGCACAAGTTTGATTTGAGAAATATTTTTGAAATACCTTTTTGTTTTCGAGAAATCGACCACCAAACTCAAATATTTTTGGTACGATTTACTCTGTGACAGTGCTCATATTTTTTAAATTTATAATACAAGCAACAAGAATCTTGAAATTTTCTAAATGATAATTAAATTAGCAGAAATCGATTACAAGGATTTTAATTACCAGAAATCGACTGAGAAATTCAAATATTTTTTGGGTTGGGACACATCCTTAGTGACAGTCCTCATGTTTTTTCAAATTTTTTAATTTAAACAACAGAAATCACGGAAAAGCTCGAACATTTTCTAAAAGAAAACTAAATTTTGCACAGATTTTATTTGAAAACTTTTTTAATATTCGTTTTGGTTTTTGGAGAAATGTACTAACAAACTAAAATATTTTTGTGACATACACCCGTGACAGTCCTCAAATTTTCCAAAATTTTAATTTAACCAACAAAAAACTAGGAAAGTCTCGATCATTTTTTAAAAGAAAATTAAATTTTATACAAATTTTATTTAAAAAGTTTCTTGAAATTCCTTTTGGTTTTCGATAAATCGATCAACAAACTCAAAATATTTTTGTAAAATAGTCAACCATGACAGTTTTCAATTTTTTTTTTAAATTTTCTAATTTAATCAACAAAAATCACGAGAAATCTTGTAAATCTAATAATTTGTTATACAAGCAACAAAAATCACGGAAAATCTTGAAAATTTTCTAAAAGATTATTAAATTCTGCACATATTTTATTTGAAAAGTTTGTTTGAAATTTCTTTTGATTTTCGAGAAATCGACTGAGAAATTCTATTATTTTTTGGACACATTCACTAGTGACAGTCCTCATGTTTTTGCAAAATTTATAATTTAAACAACAGAAATCACGGAAAACCTGGAACATTTTCTAATATAAAACTAAATTTTACACAGATTTTATTTGAACACATTTTTTAATATTCGTTTTGGTTTTTGGAGAAATGTACCAACAAACTCAAATATTTTTGTGATATACACCTGTGACAGTCCTCAAATTTTTCAAAATTTCATCAACAAAAACTTAATCAACTAAAAAACACTAATAGGTATTAAATTCGGCACAAATTTTATATAAAAAGTTTCTTGAAATTTCTTTCGGTTTTCCACAAATCGATCAACAAACTCAAAATATTTTTGTAACAGTAATCAAACAAACAACAAAAAACAAAATATAACAGTTTTCTAAATTTCTAATTTAACCAACAAAAATAAAGAAAAATCTCGAACATTTTTAGAAAGGAAATTAAATTATGCACAAGTTTTATTTGGGACATTTTTATGAAATACCTATTGGTTTTCTAGAAATCGCTTACGAAACTCAAGTACAAGTTTACCAGTGACCGTCCACATATTTTTTAAATTTGTTATACAAGCAACAAAAATCTTGAATATTTTTTAAAAGATTATTAAATTCTGCATAGATTTTATTTGAAAAGTTTTTTTTTAAATGGCTTTTGGTTTTCGAGAAATCGGCTGAGAAATTCAATTATTTTTTGGACACATTCTCCAGTAACAGACCTCATATTTTTAAAAAATTTATAATTTAACCCTCCATACCAATAACCTTACCAACAATATCGTAGATATCATCCTAACTCCTGACCTGGGATCCGACCACCTAGCTATATCCTTTTCAATTCTCCTTGACTATGCCCCACTTCCTCAAATACCTGTCTCTGTACCCAACCTAAAGAAAACCCTCATTCCCAAGGTTAACCTTGATATCCAAAACTATATTTCCTCTATAAACTCCGACGAGCTGAACTTTGACATCATTACCGAATTTCAAAAAACTGTGACGGACTCAATAATAAAACACTCACCCCTCCATTGTCATCCACATTCTACCGTCAACAACTTCCCCCCTTCATCCTAAAACTCATCAAACTTAAAAGACAATTATACAGAGACTACAGACAAACAGAAAATCCCGACATCAAAACCGAAATAAACAGACTAAACAAAGACATCCATCAACTCATTGGACAGTTCCGCTCCCGCAGATGGCTCTCTGTTTGCCAGGAAATAGAAAAAGACCAGGGCAAAACCTACTGGACCAAGATTAAAAAGCTATCGAAATATAAACCGACATCTCATATTCCAGACCTCTCATTTAACAATCTAACCTACTCCAGTGACTCAGACAAGGCTCTACTTTTTGCAGACCACTTTAAAAAATCATTTTCATCTTCTGACTCTCCTGACTTTGACAAACATAACTTTGACAGAATAAATAACTGGTTTAACGACTTCTTTAAGACAACCCACCCCTATAACATTGATGAAGTTTCCCTGGAAGAATTTCTTTCTGCCCTCTTCCACGGTAAAAACTCCTCCCCTGGGCCCGATTTAGTCACCAAACACCTCATCAGACTCCTCTCCGAAGACATCCACTCCTTTATCACAAAAATTTTCAATTTCTGCCTCTTGAAATGTACCTTTCCTAGCTGCTGGAAAATGAACACAATAGTCACAATCCCTAAACTTGGTCAAGATAAATCCATTCCCAGCAGTTACCGTCCGATCTCTCTCCTCCCTGTTCTTGGCAAAATCCTCGAACATATCCTTAAAACCCGATTATGGAATTCCGTTGCAGACCACATTCCCAAATATCAATTCGGTTTCAAGCCCTTCCATTCCACTATCCATCCTCTGTTCATCCTAACCAACAATATCCAAGCGTCACACCTCCAAAACAAGAAATCCGCAGCCCTCTTCTTGGACATCAACAAAGCATTTGATAGCGTTTGGCATGCCGGGCTTTTGTTCAAAATGTCGCAAATTAATGTCCCTCCTTACCTAATCCACGTAATTAAAAGTTTCCTTTTTAACAGATCCTCAAAAGTAAAAATCAACTCCATCTCTTCTCCCGCATTTTCCCCTCTGCAAGGTCTCCCTCAAGGTTCCCCACTTTCCCCTCTCCTATACAATATATACTGTCACGACATTTACAACTACAATCAACTAGACAAATCTCACATTGACTTTTCTTCCTACATACTACAATACGCTGACGACACTGCACTGATTTCCCATAGCAACTCCCTCAAATCTACCTTCGACCTACTCCAAAAACTCACCAACAACACTCTCGATTGGTTCAACCAGTGGAGATTATCACCAAATCCTTCCAAATGCCAACTCCTCATCCCTAACCACTAAATTTCCTCAAACTCACCTCGCATCCACACAGGCTCTTCCGACGTACGACCCTCCAGCAGCGTTAAATATCTTGGACTATTGACTCGAAACACAAATTCAATAACGACGCCAAATTACGCAAGTCCCAGATAATTAAACGATGCAAGCACTTTAGAGCCTTTACGAATGGCAACCAGGGTATTTCCATAAAGACCGCGGCGAAAATCTACAAGTCTATCTGTCGTCCCATTCTCGATTATGGACACGTAATTACCTCCACCAATAATAAATGTAGACGAACCCTTGAGGTCGCAGAGCGAATCGCATTACGTCTCATCACCAAACTCAGACATCCTAACAACCCTCTCCACAACCCCTCCAACGTAGATCTCTATAGTCAAACCCGGGTCCCTCCTCTAGCTGCCAGACATGACAGACTTAGGAGAAAGCTTAGAAACAACCATATGACGTTCAACATCCTTGACGAACTATGCATTAAACGTCCATCTAGACATTCTAACCGACAATACCCCTCCAAAACTCTTCTTGAATCCATAAAGACGACTGACTCACTCATTCTCATCCAATTTTTCGAAGTCTTTTTTTTTTTTTCAATTTATGTTCTATATAGCTGTTCATTTCCGGCTGAAAGACCACGGGTCGATGGCCAATTGTTGTAGTTGTAGATGTTTGTGTTTATAAGTATAACAATAAAGATGTGTTATTATTATTATTATTATAATTTAACCAACAGAACTCATGGAAGCGCTCCAACATTTTCTAAAAGAAAACTAAATGCTGCACAGATTTTATTTGAACACTTCTTTAATATTTGTTTTGGTTTTTCTCTGTGACAGTCCTCAAATTTTTCAAAATTTCTAAATTAACCAACAAAAAACACGAAAAATCTCACATCTGTTAATTTTGCAGGACCAACGTAGAAAAAAAAATTCCCCGACAGCACATAATAATCCACTTTTTATCCGCAATCCGTTGTAAAAAAAATAAATTTCCCGCACTTCCCATTTCCGAAAATGGGGTCCCGCTATCTTAACGGAAAGTAAGCGGGACCCACCCTAAAAATAATTATTTTGTGGAAATAAATGCACTGGAATTATCCGCTTTTTATCCGCAAATCAATGTCACGAGAAAAAAAAAATCCGCACTTTTCATTTCCCGGAAAAAATCGTGAATTTTTTTCCGGGAAATAGGAAAAAGCGGGATTTTTTTTTTACAATCGTTTGCGGATAAAAAGCGAATTATTATGTGCTGCCGCGGATTTTTTTTCCTCGTTGGTACTGCCAAGTCAACAGAGGTCAGAAAAAATATATAAAACTTGTTTATTTGTAACTTTAGAGCGAAATAAACTGGAAAACCGTTTTCAGCACTTCGATTTCTTTCGAGAAACTGAAAAAAAAAAATCAAAAAAAAAATCCAACAAAAATTTCAACAAAAAATTTCCATAATTTATTTCGAAAAATATGTGCTATTCCGTTTTTTTTTCAATTTTCTCCAGAACGGTAAAAGCGCGAAATCCTTTTCGGCACACACGAATAAGTCGAACAAATCGATGTTTGAATTGTCTAAAAATATTCAACTGTCGAAAAATTTAAAACTCAAATTTACCCGATTCTCGATTTGCTAACAAGGGACCCCCCGGACGCGTCATCACCGATTTGGCCCAAATTTACAGTATATGTAGGGCTTGACTATAAATGAAAGTGACGCAAGCGGGGGGCCAGATGGCCAAGCGTTAAAAAAATAACTCACTTTTTACGCGGACCGGTAAGTTACCGGCAACTCATAAACCCGCTATGTTACCCTAGCATACATTTCAATGGCCGGTTAGCGCATCGGTAAGAGCTCGGCTTTATAGTACGTGGATCGCTGGTTCAATTCCCATTTTCAATTCCCATTTCAAATGACTTTCTTTAATTAATATTATTATTTATTATTGTTTAACTTTTTAATTGTAATTATTAATTTGTCAATTTAATTATTTTATTAGTATTAATATTTATTATTTATTTCTTTATAACTCCAACGGTTAATTCATAAAATTGCTTTCTTTTATTATTACTATTATTGTTTATTTTATTTTTTCGATACTTGCGCCACAAATGAACCGTAGTTACCATTCATAATGTAGTATTCTTACTTATAATTTTATAAAGGTATTTCCAGAGGTATTGTAATTAAAGCGTACACGAGGAATTGGTATATAAAATTAGATATTTTTATTATTGTACATGTGAATCACATGTGCTGGGGTGATAATTATCGTAAAAACAAGGGAAACAGTAATTGTGTCGGCACCTTGGACACGTTACAAAAGCCGCATTTCTACAGCTACATGGTTTTTTTAAATTATCCATAGACAAAACAAGCTTGATTTAAATTAATAAAAGTTTCTCTGTCGTCGCAGCGTTTGGCAGCAAACCACGCGTAATGCAACATGTCGCAGAATATTGGCGAGGATAGCTGGTGATGCAGGATGGAATGTATTTTGATGCAGTCTTCTCGGGATGTGATTTCTCGTTCTCTCTCGATGAGATAAGAGCAGTTTTGAATCTTCTTTTTGAATAAAAGAAAGCAATTTTAAGAATTAACCGTTGAAGTTATAAAGAAACAAATAATAAATATTAATAATAATAAAATAATTAAATTGACAAATTAATAATTACAATTAAAAAGTTAAACAATAATAAATAAATACCAACAAACTCAAATAATTTTGTGACATACATCTGTGACAGTCCTCAAATTTTTCAAAATTTCCAACTTAACCAACAAAAAACACGGAAAATCTCGAACATTTTCTAAAAGAAAATTAAATTCTGCACAAATTTTATTTGAAAAGTTTTTTTAAACTCCTTTTAGTTTTCGATAAAACGATCAACAAATTAAAAATATTTTTGGGACACATTCACCAATGAGGATAGTCCTCAAACATTCCACAAATCTTTCGCAGTAATGCAAATATTACTTGTAAAATAAAATAATTACTGAATATCTAATACCACATCTACAACTGCAAACACATTAATATAGTATTAGCAAATTTGCTATAGCTATTAAAATCTTACTATTGGCAAAATCATACTCCTCCTCCTCCTCGGTCCTATCAAGGGCTTGGTCCTTGATCCTACCCCCACGAGGGTATAGTGGCACTATGCTTCTACCATTTTTAAAGCAATTTTCCACTCCTCTCTGTTCTGGGCTAGTTCTATGGCCTCGTGAAGAGAAAGTCCAGTCAAGCTTCTGATTACGTCTACCCATCGGGTTGGAGATCTTCCTCGTGACCTTCGTCCGTCGACTTTGCCTTGAACCACCAGCTTTTCTACTATTCAGGAGACCTGCCCGAAATACCGCACTTTGTTCTGGTTTATTCTCTTGGACAGTCTGTCGATTTTTATATCTTCTAGGATCGATACATTGGTGCGGTGCTGCTTCCATGATATTCAGAGCATTCGTCGGTAAACCCACATTTCAAATCATCTATTTTCTTTCTGTCCGCTTGTCTGATCGACCAGGTTTCAGCCGCGTATGATGCAATTAGGAAAATTAAAGTAGAGACCAGCCTGATTTTATAGCTTTAATATAGCTTTAATTTTGTAGCTTTAATAATTGACGTGCTCTTCCATATGCGTGTCAGTTTAGTTGTGGCCGTTATTGCTAGCCGTCGTCTTATTTCGGCTTCGCTACCTCTTGTGTTGGTGATGAGGGAGCCAAGATAAATAAATTTATCCACTACTTCGAAACCGGCTGCTTGTCGGATATGCGGAGAGTTGTTCGTTTTCCGGTGTACTATCATGACTTTGGTTTTACTGATGTTTAGTTTTAAGCCGTACTCTTTGCTTATATTTCCCAGCCTTGCAATGATCATTTCCAGCTCGAGTTGATCTGCCGCCAATATAAGAGTATCATCGGCATATCTCAGATTACTTATGCGCCTTCCTCCCACTGCAATCCCCCATACCATTCATCGAGTACTTTGCGCATGACGTACTCACTATATATGTTCAATAGGATTGGTGACAGGATACACCCTTGTCTAACCCCTGCTCTAACGTAAAATTTGTTTGAGTAAGTTTGATCTATTCTGACCCTTGCTGAGCTGTGTTCATAGAGGTTCCTTATCAGTTGTATTAGATGGCCTGGTGTGCCCTGTACCTCTAAGATCTGCCAGAGGGCATCCCACTTGATGGAGTCGAACGCTTTGGAGTAGTCGACAAAGCACATAAACATTGTGACGTTATATTCGCGTGCTTTTTCGATGATCTGTCGAATATTCAGTATTTGTTCGATGGTGCCTTTTCTGGGACAAATCCACTCTGTTCGTCCGATCTTTAGGGAAGGAGAAAAGGTTTCAGTCTCTCGTTTATTATAGTGAGCATAATTTTACTGGTGTTGCATTCTGTAGGATCCCCTTTCTTTAATAGTGGGATAAATATTGACTCGCGCCATTCTGAAGGCCATTTCCCGATGTTCGATACTGCTTCGCATGATGAGTGTATTACGACTACTCCCTTTTCCCCATGCCTTTGATGATTTGTGATGATATATTATCCGTGACAGCAGCTTTCCGGTTATTTAGTTTTTTAATCGCCTTTACCACTTCTGATCTTAGAATGTTTGGCTCCTTTTCTAGACAGTAGGTCGTGTAGTGTACTGTAACCTTTATTATTGTTCGTTTGTCCTCCTCCAGAGTGTATTGTATTTTAAGAGATAACAGTCGATTCAGGTGGTCGCAGACGAGACTTCGCTCTCTCTGCTCTCACCCATCAAAGTGTCAAGACGTACTTTACAAGGTCTTAGTCCTGTTAATATATATGTTGTTAAGCCTATATAGTTGTTGTATATACCTCTCCACTGGACAGCCCCTTGACCACCTCAATACATATTACATATTAGGTTGGTGTGCACATTGGAATTTGCACGGTATCGGAAAACAGTTTCTGGCAGTAGTATCTGCAGATTTCCGCGACCCCATCTTTGTCTGTTATGGTTTCTTCCCTTTCATTCTTTATTATTTGTGTCCGTGGTTTGAGGTCATGACGTTTAAAAATCATACTACATTATAGATAATCATGTAAACTTAATAACGTCGGAAAACAGCCTGAATATATAAATATATTCAACCTTTCCGGAGTTCCATAACCTTTCCGGAGCGTTTAGTGCCATGTAAGTGGACTGAGGGCTAACTTACAAATTTCACATCAGATTTGTTTTGGTAGTCTTAAAAAGACTCAATAATATTATAGAACTTCGGAAAGGTTGTATATATTTATATATTCAGGCTGTATTCCGACTTTATTAAGTTTATTAAAATCTTATCTACATTATATAAATATTATTTTAAAATATAATTACTTATTTACGATGAATTTAAGATGAGCGCGGTTTTTGAGTTGACGAAATAAGCATACATTTCAAAATTCCGTTTTAATTATTGTAATTAGTCTTAATAAGAAAGAAATTGCTTGAGCAGATAATTAAAAAGGTTTTTGCGTACGCTGTCGAGCATGTGTAAGACGTTTCAAGTTTTACTCGGGTATTTGGGTCAGTCTAAACATTTCACGGATCGAAGTGAATAGCCAGCAACAAATGCAACATTTTTCGGACGGGTTTTTTGCCGCCGACTACTAGGAATTTTTATTACGCGGCGTTTTACCATTTAGAGATGAAAGAGAAATTAAATCTATGGAGATTGACTTGATATTTGAAAGACTTTAAACACACACACTCTTGCTTGTGTAGTCTTGTCTGTCTAGTCTTGTCGGTCTAGTCTTGTCCGTCTAGTCTAGTCTGTCTAGTCTTGTCTCTCTAGTCTTGTCCGTCTAGTCTTGTCCCTCTAGTCTTGTCCGTCTAGTCTTGTCCGTCTAGTCTTATATCTCTAGTCTTGCAGTATAATCTTGTATGTCTAGTCAAATTCATATTAATTTATTAACCAAAAAGATGTACATATACAGATACATATTATATAAACGTTTTGAAATAAGAATGTCTCTCATTTTTTTCCTGAACTTTTTGATCGAGACTTTCTGGGTAAGACTTGTAGGTAGCATGTTATATAAGTATATTCCTCCAGCAACAGCGTGGGCTTTACTGCAGACCGTCAATCTTGAATAAGGGGTGTATAGTTTCATGCATCCTCTGGTGTTATAATGATGATTATCCTTATGTTTAGGAATTAATTGCTTGTTTGCATGTATATAACAATTGGTTTCGAGAATGAAGAGACTTAATACAGTTAAAATTTTCAAGTTATTAGTTAAGGGAGGCCTGCACGATGTATACGCCGGTAAACCAAGTAGGGCTCTTATTATCCGTTTCTGTGCTTTCAAAACTTTAGGCCACTCTGGTGAAGTCCCCCAAGCTATTATACCATAGGAGAGAATTTACTGAATTTCAGCAAAGTAAAAGTGAAATAGTTCTGGTACACTCAAAAATCTCTTCAAGTAGCGGAGACAGTAGGCTTTCTTACTGAGCGTCTTACACACGCTGTCGATGGTCTACACTCAAAAATCTCTTCAAGTAGCGGAGACAGTAGGCTTTCTTACTGAGCGTCTTACACACGCTGTCGATGGTCATATGCCAAGCTAACAATAAGTTTTCTTCAAAACATATACCCAGAAACTTCGTGGAGTTTACACGTTTTATCGCACAATTATCAGTTTGTATACAAATATCCTTGGCGTATTCAGTACGTTGAGTTTTGAATAAAATGAATTCCGTTTTGTCGATGTTGAAAAATATTTTGTTCGCTGAGAACCAAGTCCCGAACTAGGAGATTTGCATTTCGCTGTGTATCTAATAAGTTTTCATTAGAAATGAGGAAGCTGGTCTGCATATAGAGTGCAGTATCTTCCTTGGATAAACGAAACTAGATCAGCTAAATATAATATGAAAAATGTTGGGGCAAGAACACTCCCTTGAGGTACCCCTCCAGAATTAAAAGCCATTTCTGACGACACACTTTTCCTTGAATGGGACTGTATCAATACATATTGCGTACGGTTTTTTATGAAGGAGTGGATCCAGTTTCCCGCTATTCCCCTTATTCCATAAGAAATTAATTTTTCCATTAACTGGGAGTGATCTACACAGTCAACTGCTTATCCACCCTTATCCACTTCTAACAGAATTTTATTATATAGACCTACAATCGCTGAAGTTGTGGACTTGCCGCTTTGAAAACCATGCTGTTCCATCGGAATTAAATTATGTTTGGAGATAAAAGGTGTAAGTCTGTACAGAAAACAGTATTCCAAGATTTTCGAGAGTACAGATAACAATCCTATAACAAGGCCTATATAACAAGGCCTATAGTCATTCAGAGAGTATTTATTTCCTTTCTTGACTATAGGTAGAATAGTGGCTACTTTAAGAATATCGGGAAACTTCTCTGATTTAAATGAACAGTTGACTAGGCTTTGCAGCGGCTTGAGCAGATGCAGAACGTTTTCTTTCAGTAAACGGCAAGGAATACCATCGGGACCGTGCGAATTTTTGTTTTTTTAATTTATCAGTGAGTATATTTAAAAGTTCTGTTTCACTAATGTCATCGACATACATAGTTTCTTCTATGAAGGGAATATGGTCATTCGTAATTTCAGTAGGTGTGATGTTCTGCATTATTTCTCCCGGCGCTTTTATAAAGAAGTCATTAAAAAGCTTCGCGATTTCATGGCTATCCTGGATCCGGGCGTCATCAATATCTATGATAAGACTTTCCTGCTTGGGCGATTTGTTTGTTTGCTGATTAATAAGTTTCCATAGATCTTTCTGCTTATTATCGGAATTAGCAAGGAGGTTTCGGAAATAATTTCTTTTGAATTCGTTTATTAGTTTGAAATGAGTTCTTTTATTTCGTAAGTAGTATGTACGTAGTTGCGGAAATTCTTTTTGTAGGACAAACAGGTCTCTTAAATTTGTACTAGAGATTCGGCCTTCCATTGTGATCCAGGTCTTGTTGTGCACGCTGGTTTGTGTTAGAGGGAAGCTACTGTAATAATAGTGTTGCAGCGTGTTAATCAGTGCAACGGTTTTCTCATTGCAGTCATCTGCGTTGAGGACGTCGGACCATGTTTCATGTTTTAAGCACTCTTCAAAGTTTAGTTTATTTTGAATAGTGCGTTTACGCATAAGCCTCTGTTGCATATTTCTGTTGCCGCTGCTTAAACCGCTCAGAATTAACATCCTATGATCTGATAGGGGACAGTCTTCTACCAATCTTGCTTGAAATTAACAAAAATATTGTCAATCATTGAGCACGAAGTCCGGGTAATTCTAGTGTTTTGATTTACTAGCTGTACAAGACCATAAGAAGCCATAAAATTTACCAGGCCTTTACTTTCGTTAGAATTTTGTGCTAAATTTATGTTGAAATCCCCAACGATAACAAAAGAAGAGAATTTTGGAAATAAACTATGAAAGAGATTTTCGAGTACCATCATGAACAAATCTAGTGAGCCCAGGGGGGGGGGTCTATATATATTAATTAAAACTGTAGATCGCTCTTTTTTTTCTCCATACCATACCACTGAGTTCTATCTGCTTCTCGATAAAACAGCTGTCTAGAGGCAGTTGTTGAACACTCATGGCTCTTTTGTTCTAGTAAATCGAATCTCTTGCCCATAATGCAACTCCTCCACCACTGGACTCTTGGTGACCATATGAAGTTATTAACGCGTAGTTTTCTAAGTGGATTTGTTTGACAAACTCCTCTTTCTACCATGTCTCGGCCAGGCAGATGAATAGGGGTTTATATTGTTCTAGTAAGATTTCTAATTGGTTAATTTTTTGTTTCATACTTTGAATATTCATAAAAATCAGAACATTATCACAACCAGAATTAGTTTCAGATTTCGATTTTTTGTTACTTCCTTTTAGAAGCTTATTTGCATTACGGGATGGAAGATCTTTTAGACCAAATTTTTCCGATTTTCCAATTTCAGAAAATAACGATTGATGTAAGTAAATTTAGACCAAGTTTCTGGAGTTTCCAAGATATTTAGATAAGCGAATGGGGCCGATATTTTAAAAGCGGAGTACTCCTCTGGGCGTTTTGACTGAAGCTTCTTACATGTTACTTCCATGATTCCTTTTTTTTGCAAGTAGTCTATTATGTCTTTTTCTGTTAGACTAGGTTCTAATTTAAATACATGTAAATGCGCGTATTTATTAGTGGCTTTAATATCATTCGTTTCTGCACTTCCAATAATAACATTTGAATACCTTTTCTTCTTGTTGTTTCTATTTTTTTGAATTTGCCATGTTTCTGTATTTTTAACTGTATCAGTCTCTCCCGTGCAGTTTTTTCCTATACCGACGGATTTATCGGTTTTTAGATTGCTTTTTAATTTTTCGTGCTGTCTTTTATCTGGCTTATCAATGTCCTCAATATTGTTTGACTCGATGCTAACAGGTTCTAGCAAGGTGTCGGAGGATTCTTTATTTTCTCGAGACGAAATAAAATGTAATAATTCTTTGTTCTGTTCACCTACAACTTTAATATCATTAGTGAGTTGTGTAATGCGCTCTTCGAAAATAAGGGTAAGTGATTCCACTTCCTTTTTAATAATTCCAGTCAAAAGGTTTTGAAATTCACAACCTGTTAGATATGGCATTATTTTTTCACAGCCAGCAGAGGGTACATTAGATCTGAGTTCTCTCTCCATTCTTTAAACAATGATAAACTGTTGATTTGTAGTTGTATATAACTTTGAGCACTTAACTACAACTTGCACGACCGCTCGCTTGGACGACTCACGTCGTAGTCTCGTCCGTATAGTTTTGTCTGTCTAGTCTTATCTGTCCAATCTTGTCTGTCTAGTCTTGTCTGTTTAGTCTTGTCTGTTTAGTGTTGTCTGTCTAGCCTTGTCTATCTAGTCTATCTAGTCTTATCTGTCTAGTATTGTCTGTTTAGTCTTGTCTGTTTAGTCGTCTCTGTCTAATCTTGTCTGTCTAGTCTTGTCTGTCTGGTCTTGTCTGTCTAGTCTTGTCTGTCTAGTCTTGTCTGTCTAGTCTTGTCTGTCTAGTCTTGTCTGTCTAGTCTTGTCTGTTTAGTCTTGTCTGTCTAGTCTTGTCTGTTTAGTCTTGTCTGTCTAGTCTTGTATTTTAGTCTTGTCTGTCTAGTCTTGTCTGTTTAGTCTTGTCTGTCTAGTCTTGTATTTTAGTCTTGTCTGTCTAGTCTTGTCTGTTTAGTCTTGTCTGTCTAGTCTGGTCAGTCAGTCTATTTAGTCTTTCAAGCATCCGGCTCACGGACTCGCGATATATTCATTTTGCCGTGAACTATTCTATTTCCATAGTGCCACATTTATCCTTCGATACACTCATTTCAAAAATATATATTTTTAATTTCCATTAAATATCAAATATTTTTTAATTAATTTTCCGTAACTTTGACCCCAGATAACACTCAATACACATTTTTTGATTCTATCAATTAATTGTCTTTTTAAATTCATACAAAATATGTTGATCAATTAGGTATATTAACCTCAATTCTAAATTATATAATTTTTGCGATAAAGAGCAATTTGTGGGGATCCTTGGCGTGGATCACTAACACGCAGCGCAAACAATAGTGACCTCAATTTCGCCCCCGCCGGAATTCCCGATCTCATCATCTAATTTACAAACGCAGACCGTCGCCTCTACATATTTTGCAATACTCTGATCGAATTTAATAGCAAACACCTAGAAGAAGTCCATCCAACAGGATCAAAATGTTTAAATATAAATTACATTTTAAAGACAATGTTTTATTAAAAAGGTCGTCTAGTCTTGTCTAGTCTATTCAACCTTGTCTAGACTATTCAGCCTTTGCTATCGAATGGTAAATTTGTCTTCATTCTGTCCTTTTATTGGATTCACTATTTACTCGTTTTGTCAACATTATTGATGTATCACAACTAGTTTTGTTCTGTAGCGATTTTGTGAATTTTTTTTTTATTAAAAACGCAGTGTTGCGGTGTAATGTGAAGTGAGGCGTGGAAATGTGTCTGTGCAAAGTTAGTAACTGAAGTTTCTATTATGCATTTGCACTGCGAGCGTTTTGTCCTATATCTGGGTCATCCAATTGTCGAGTTATATTCATATTCATCTAACAAAAAGAAATTAAGGCGAAGAGTCAAAGAGCGGAAACGCTGCTCGCACAATAAAGAATTCTGAATGCTTCTAAATAATCTCATTAAGAAATGCCGTTGGATAATATTTAATTTTGGATTTTATTTAACGTGAATTGAGATTTGTCAAATGAAAGTTTCATTTTGTTGCCTGTCTAGACTTATCTGTCTAGTCTTGCTAGTCTGTCTCCTCGGTGGTGTAGTTGACAACATACCCGCCTTTCAATTTGGGAGACCCGGGTTCGAATTCTGGTCGGGGAGACAACAACTAGGGCGGTTTTTCAGTAAACCGTCCGGGCTGCTCATCCTGAATGAATGCAAAATATGCGATACCAGGGTAGCGCATACATTAAGAGCCAAGGTGGAATAGGGGGTTTAGTCTTGCCAGTCTATTATTTCCGTTTTATTCAAATAAGTTACTTTTATCTACATTATATTTAAGCTATAATTCCAGTGGAAATTACTTCACCGTGCAATCAATCAAAATTTAACATGGAATCAATTGAATTAACACAAGAATGTAATTAACATCCTATTGTAAGTAACTGTTTAAATAGAAGAATGGCAAAGTGTACAGAAGTTAAAATTCACGGAGACAATTGGCAATTACGTGGATAAAGGTCGCGTTCGTCGAGTTATTTACATTTGATCGTTCGCGCGGAATTTAATCACGAAATTTGATTGAGAGTTTTGGTCGCATCACCGATCAATTATTCGTCACTAGAACGTTACTGAAATCCAATTGTAGCGATCCTAACTAATGCCCGCTGAATGTATCCATTTTAATTTTAAAAACTATGAATTTTAAATGTTCCTATTTTACTATTTCCTATTAATTCTAGTTTTTGGTTTTTGGTCTGGTTCTAGTTTAATTTTATTTTTTGGTTTAGTGTTTAGTGTTGTTTAGGTTTAAGTTTAATAGAATTAAATTAAGGAACGTTGGACATTGCGATGGTAAACTATCTTTTAAATTAAACTCATCATAGATTTAAGCTTCTGTTAGGAAAATCTATGCGTTATCTATTGCTATCTAAGTTTAAAGAAATAGGACAAGCTTTAACCCTTTTGTTCCTAGTGGTCTCTCTATCATCATCAGTAGTGCTACAGCCCTACAGGGCCTCGACTTTCTCCAGCCTCGTCCGCCATCCTTTCCGGTATCTGGCACGGATCTTTCAGTCAGCTGCACCAATTTTTCTGGCATCCTCAGAAACGCCGTCTTTCCATCTCAGCCTTGGTCTCCCTCTGCCTCTACTGCCGGTTGTTAACGACTCCGCGAGACAAGAAATTAGAGAGATGGAGATCGCAGTGAAAGGTGAATCTGACCATATGCCAATACTGATCACGTTAAAGTAGCAGGTAGAAGAGGGGTCCAGGAAAGAAAAATGGGTTACCAGGTGGGATAGCGACGCGACGGAGTTTAAATTAAGAATGGAGGCAATAGACTGGTATAATTTAAAAGATATGATAACCGAGGAAATGGAAGCAGCAATGGTCAGGAGGAAAGTCACAGAGGGAACAGTGGGAAGTCATAAGGGAGAAACAAAAATATAGAGAGGTGACGAGAAGGTGGAGAGAGAGTACCGATGACAAGGAACTGTGGTTAAGTACAAGAGCGGAATTACGAAACCTGGAGAGGAGAAAGAAAGAAATGTGAGGAGAGAAGAGAGCAACAACGAATACTAGAGATTAAAACTGAAGCGCAGCTGAGGAAATATTTAAAGGAGAAGAGCGGGAAGAAGGAGCGAATTCCAGATAGTATTATGTGTTAGAAGGGAGCAAACTGTTGAAGAAGTAGGTGAGGAAGAAATTTCGGCCGGGGAAGTACACCAGGTAATTGCAGCCTTAAAGCAGAAGAAAGCGGCAGGACCGGACGGAGTTGGAAATGAAGCGTGGAAGTTGGTACCAGAGAAATGTATCGACAAGCATACGGAGGAGTTCAACAATATATGGAAAGGGACAAAGGGTATCCCAGAGAGCTGGAAAGAGGGGATAATACAGCCAATCCATAAAAATGGGGACAAGGAAAGGATGGAGAATTACAGGGGGATCATGCTGATGAACTCGTCCTACAAAATATTCGCCAAGATTCTAGAAGGGCGGTTGAGAAAAGAGGCAGAGGAAAAGCAATTAATACGAGAGGTGCAAGCAGGATTCAGAGAGGGTCGAGCAACTCATAACGCTTAGATTTATAATTGATCAGAAAATTAGATCTGGGAGCCCTTTTGCTCTTTTTATCGACCTGAAAGCAGCGTATGATTCCGTAGATAGAGGGAGATTGTATGAATGTTTGGTTAAAAAGGGTATTTCGGAGAGAGTGAGCAATAATATGAGGGAAGTGTATAGGGAAACGGTGTGCAATATCAGGGTGAATGAGTGTGTAACGGAATATTTCGAGATAAAATAGAGCCTGAGGTAGGGATGTCCACTGAGCCCCACACTTTTCAATCCCTATGTGGCTGATTTGGAAAGAGTTTTCGCAGACGGGCAAGCTGGAGGAGTGGTGGTAGGGAGAACAAAGGTGTGGAGTTTAGGATACGCTGATGATGTAGTGGTTTTTGCCAGAACAGCTGGGGAACTGAGAGGTGATTGAAAGGGTGAGAGGGTTTTTTGAAAGGAGAGATTTCAGTGTGAATGTGGAAAAAACTAAATGGATGCGGTTCAAAAGAGGTGGGAAGTTCAAGAAAGAGCGGTTTGAATGGAGAGAGAGGGAAATCGAGGAGGTGCAAAGGTTTAAGTATCTGGGGTGTGTATTTGGAAATGGAGGTAGCAATAGAGAGCATGTGGAGTATGTAGCGAAGAAAGCGTGTGTGGCAGCTGGGCGAGTCTGGAATGAATGGAGGAATAAATTCGAAGGAAACTTCAGGGCGGCTGAGACGGTGTGGAAGGTGTGTGCGAGAAGCATTTTATTGTATGGCTCAGAAGTCTGGGGGACGAGAGAGGAGGACAGGATAGAGAGAGTCCAGTTAAAGTTTTTCAAAAAAATTCTGAAGTCGACACCTGGTTACATCGTCCTCCAGGAGGTGAATTCGTGCAAGGTGGCAGTCTTGGCAGCAAGAAAGGTCATAAGGTATGAATATAAGGTGAGTGAAATGGGAGATGAAAGGTTAATAAAAGAGGTTTTTAGAATGGTAAATCGAGTGGGAGGAGGCGGTATGAAAGGGAGTGACTGGGGTAAGAATAAGAGGAAATTGTAGGAAAGAGGTGGTATATCTGGTGAGGGGCTCGAAACGCTAAAGCAGGAAAGGGCACTGTGGGCCGAAAGGTTGGTAGAACGTTTGCAAGAAGTGGACCTATAGGAGCGGCAATGCAAAATAGAAAGTAGTAATTTTCATATAGGTATGTAAAGATACATGTACATGGGCGGTTACCAACCTATTTAAGTGTAAATCAAGAGGACGATGCACAAGTCATGTTAGTAAGGTATAGGTGTGGATGTGAGGAGCGTGGAAGAAGATACTGGATGATTGAGGTGCGTAGAAAGTGTAATGTTTGTGGGTCAGCAGAGGATACTTGGGAGCATTGAGTGGAAGAGTGTACAAGGGGTGAATGGAATGAGGGAGAGGGGCGGGAAGGAAAGAAATGGGAGGAATGTATGAATAATAGCGGAAAGGGTCTGAAACTGCTGAGACGGATAAAAAGATGGAAAGAGCAAATTGGTAACAGAGAAGGTGTATTATAAAGGAAATTGGAGTTTATTTTGTGTCAGTTACAGATATTTTTGTATTTTTATTTTTTAAATTTATATTTTTTTTTATGTGGTTTCTATATGCCAGTTGGTTAATAAATAAATAAATACTGCCGGTTGGTATGACGTCAAAGTTTCTTCGCGTTGGCACGTTGTTGTCATAGTTGTTGTTGTCTCTACATGCCCTGCCCATCTTAACCTGCCAATCTTGATTGTTGTTATTATGTCTCTGTTTCCTGACCCTCTGTATAAGTTATAAAGCTCAAAATTATATCTTCTTCTCCAGACGTTATCCTCTTAGACAGCACCATAAATCTTTCTAAGGATTTTTCGTTCAAATGTTGATAGTAACGTCTCATCTGCTTTTGTTAGGGTCCAGGTTTCCGAGGCATAGATTAAAACTGGTACAATTAACGTCTTATAGATTCTGATCTTTGTGCTTCTCGAACGGCTCGAGTTACGTAAGCATTTTGACAGCCCAAAATGACAGCGATTGGCAAACATTATGCCCCTTTTTATTTCTTTGCTGACATCATAACTCGATGACGATGTTATATTCTCCGATTGTGATATTTTGACCCGCGTCTCTCGCCCTGCGTTCTTTTGTGGCAGCCCTAAACTTTGTCGTATTTGCATTTATTTGTAGTCCCATACTTCTTGCGGAATTTTCAAAATTTACAAAGATTTCTTTTGCTTTTCGAATAGTTCAAGGTTTAGGTGTGGAAGTGAAGAGCGTGGTAGGAAATATTGGATGAGTGAAGAATATCGGATGTGCACAGTTTGTGGGGCTGGAGAGGATAGATGGGAACATTGGATAGAAGAATGTACAAGGAATGAATGGAAGGAACAGGAGAAAAGGCTAGGACAAGAATGTAAGAAGTGTATGGATGAAAGTGGAATTGGTTTGGAATTGTTAAGGAGGGTGAAAAAGTGGAAAGAGCAAATAGGCAAAAAGGAAAAACCATTCCTTTAGTATATAACGTGTAGGTAATATATGTATAGTATGTAATATATTTTAATATATTTTGTATATATGCCAATAAAAGGTTATAATAATAATAGTTCTAGAGGTCAGGTCCATGTCGTCTGCGTATGCCTGCGCCTGTGATGACTTATTCAAGATAGTATCTCTAGTATCCAGTTCCGTATCTCGAACATGCCAGCGCCTCACGCCTACAGTTGTTTCGAATGAATCTGAGGTTTCATTCTGTATTTTTACGTGGCATACAACTTTTGACATTGTCGTTTTTATCAATTCAATTAAGGTTTTTGGAATGTGTAGCTCATTCATAGCTTGGTATAACTTTGGTCTTAGAACGCTATCATAAGCTGCCTTAAAGTCAATGAAAAGGTGGAACGTGTCGATATTGTATTCGTAGCACTTCTCGAGCATCTGGCGTAGTACGAAAATCTGGTCTGTTGTCGATCGATCAGTTCGGAATACGCATTGGTATTGTCCGAATCTAGATTCTGCGTACGTCCTTATGCGAGATATCAGGATATGAGACAGTATTTTATAAGCAGTGTTTAGTAGTGTAATAGCTCGATAGTTTACTGCATTCCAACTGAACACCTTTTTTGTGTAAAGGGCATAGGGGCTATATGCCCTCTCTTCTGGCATTTGTTCCACTCTTTTCGTTCTTTTCGTTCCACTCTTCTGGAATTTGTTTTTTACGTCAGACTTATCGGATGATTTGAAATTCATTCGAATTTCTTCCAATATTTATGCACCAGCTTTGATGAGTTCTGATGTGATAGTATCTTTTCCAGGAGCTTCGTAGTTTTTCAGCTTCTTTATGGCATCCTAAATTTCCTGCAAGCTGAGTGGTTCCAGGTCATCATTTAATTCTTCTAGCTCTTCTGCTTCTTGGTTATCTGAGCCTAGGAGTTCGGAGAAATGCTCCATCCACCTGTTGAGTATTTCCTCCTTATTGGCAAGAACCTGTCCGTTCTTGTTCTTACAAATATTTACTTTTGGTTTAAACTCCTTTCTCATATTGTTAACCTGCTTGTAAAACTTTCTTGATTCCTACTGATTTTTGAGTCGTTCTATTTCATCCAAGAGTTTTTCTTCATTTTCTCTGTAATAGTGGTCTCTAGTATGGTCTCTCTATAATATCACCTTTTTAACTTTTTCTTTCCTGCGGTAATTTCTTCAATACACCGAGGTAAATGTATACAATTGATCACTATAGTTTACAATATATGTCTAAAAATATGTATCAGATTAACTGTATACAGGGTGTTAGGTAAATATGCGGCAAAAATTTAACGGGTTATTCTTTGACATATTCTAAGAATATTTTATCGTATGATGATTTCTGAAAAAAACCTTTGTTTTGAATATACAGGGTGAACAAAATTTGCGACAGTAACAACTTTTTGTTATCAAAAAGTACATGTAAAGTTGCTCAATCTACAATAAATGTTCGAAATGACTTCCTCCAGCCTGGATACAAGCATTCAATCTTCTCGTCAATGAGTGCCGAACTCTTTCAAACACACCAGGGTTGTTTCTAATTGAGTTACACCCAGCAATTATCCGATTTCGCAATTCGTCTAAATTCTCCACTGGAGCTGCGTAAATTAATGACTTCAGATAGCCCCTTAAGAAAGAATCCATGTGGTTTAAGTCTGCGGATCGAGCAGGCAATGCATGTGGCCCACCTTGACCAATCCAGCGATATTCGTATGTTGCTGTTCAAAAATCACGAGCAAGCAAACTGAAATGTGTTGGTGCACCATCGCGCACACCACATTGTGTAAACCACATTGAAATTCTTGTCGCCAATGGTACATAATTCAGAGACTCGGGCAGTGTTTCTTCTAAAAAGTTGCGATACATCTCGCCAGTAAATCTTGCTGGTAGAAATACCGGTCCAATTAGATAGTTGCCTACAATTCCAACCTAAACATTCAAGGAGAACATCAATGCGGATTTGTATCTGCCCACACATTGTTGTATGAAAATTCCTTATTGCATTTCTTGAGGAACTGGCTTCATCGGTGAAAAGAATCTGTGTCAAGAATTGAGGGCTTAGAACTAATGTTTGAAAAAGTCATTGATGTAACGCAAAACGTGGACGATAATCAGCAGGTAGTAGTGCCTGAACACGTTGAATGTGGTATGGATACAACAAATTGCCCTAAAGAATTTTCCAAACTGTCTTCCAAACTTACATTCAAAGTATTCGCAGTTTGTCGCGTAGAAGTACTTGGATCTTCCTCTATCATCTCCAGCACATTTTGTTGAAGTTGTAGCGTTCTTAATGTCATGAATCTTCCTGGCCCTCCATTTCGTTTCAATGTGCCTGTTTCACGAAGACGTCGATGAATATTTTAGAAGATTTTTCCGTTCAATAATAGGTTGGACGACAGGATAATAGTAAAAATTACTCGTGATAAATCACCACGGGGGCGCAGGAGCGTGGGGGCGTCCTCGAAAGAGATGGAGCGACAACCTGAATGCAGAGCAATAGGCAAGTTGACGAAGAATAAACAAGCGATTCGCCTAAATCAAGAAGGAAGAAGAAGAAACTGAGAAGAACTGAAAACTGTAAAGAACTTCAATGTAAAATCGTATGGCTTGAAATGAATTGCCAACAAGAAATGCATGTCAGTCATCACGGCGTTCGTATACATGGTAGAGGACTTCACTAACTGCTAAAGACACGTCAAACAGCCAAACGTGACTCAATGTAAACAACTGCGACCGATACAGGTGATGATCACTGACGAGACGTATTCAAATTAAATCCACTTGTACGTTAGTAGATTAAACAGACGTTCCAAGTTATCGTCAATGTTTTGTACTTGAAAAACCCATTAATTTTTTGTACTTGATAAACTCATTGGCTTACGCCATAATTTTATTTACATTAATGATTTCAACAAATATCGAATATGGTTGTCGCAAATTTTGTTCACCCGGTATCTTCGAAACAAAGGGTTTTTTCAGAAATCACTATAAGACAAAATATTCTTAGAATAGGCTAAGGAATAACCCCTTGATTTTTGCCTTTGCAAGTTTGCCTAACACCCTGTATATGTAATCGCTATAAATATACAATATACAGCAGAATCCGCTTATAGTGACAACGAAGGGAAGTGACAAACACGTCATACTAAGCGGACGTCATACAAAGCATAGTCTTAAAAAATAAACATCTTATTTTTATCAACCTATTTTTATTAGTTATGTATTTAGTTTAATAGAGAGAAAAACTACAAATTGTTTATATATAAATTATACATATATATCTATTAACAAAAAAAAACATGAATTGGCGCAAAATTAACATATGTATGTACAATGTACATATCAATGTCATATATCAATGTACATACATAACATATTTAGTCATTTTTTATATAAGAAATCACTAATTTTTGTCTGCTTTTGTTTCTTCTTTTGACCTCTCGTATAACAGTCTCTAACATTATTGTGTAAAGAAGACATTGCCTGTTTAAATTATCATTTTCGAAATTGATATGAACAAATCGTGATAAGTCAGCTTTTAAAGCCTCTTCAGCGGTAGGTATTGATTCTTCCTCGACTTCCTCTTCTTCATCGCTTTCGATTTACTCATTAGCTGTAATATCCTGTACGATATTTTCATATGATGGTTCTTCTGATGTGAGGAGAGCGTTATCAATTTCAACATAATCGTCCCACATTCCCGGCGCAGTTAACGAGTCTGAATTAAGGTTTCGTAACCACAAAGATAAAGCAACGTCATCTTCATAATCAAATTCATTTTCTGCTGTATTTTAAACAGGTAAACCAGCATAGTTTTCAATGAATCCTGCATGTTTTAAACAGTTGTAAATTGTACTTTGTGGCATTTTATTCCAGGCATCATAAACCATAAGAATTGCATCAAGAACTGTTATTTTAGTAGAAGATCTATTTTGATTATAATCAAGACTATTGATCATTTTTAGCACAAGATTCTTTCTGAAATTGCTTTTGAATGATCGTATTATTTCTTGAACCATTGGCTGCAAGACTGATGTTGTATTTGGTGGAAGGAAAGCAAGTGTTATAGACTTTAAATCACTAACTATTGGATGCGCCGGGCAATTATCAACCAGCAATAAAATCTTTTTCTTCTTTTTCTCCAAATCGCGATCCCAATCTCGAAGACACTTTTCGAACAGTTCTGGCGTCATCCAAGCTTTACGGTTGTTTGCATAATCGACTGGCAACGAATTAACACTGCTAAAATATCTTGGTTTTTTAGATTTTCCAATAACGAGTTTTTTTCTCTGTGCCGCTCAGATTTGCTGCTACCATAACGGTTATTCTATCTTTTGACAACTTGCCTCCACTACAATTCTCTCCCTTAAATTTTAAAGTTCTGTCCGGCATTGATTTGTAAAACAGACCAGTTTCATCTGCATTGAAAATCTCATCATCAGAAAATTCTTTCCGTAGATTTGACCACACAGTGGATAACCAGATAAACTTAATAAAGACGGAACAACGCTTGAATATATAAATATACTCAACCTTTCCGGAACTCTATAATACTAATGAGTCTTTTTAGGACTACCAAAAACAAATCTCGTATGAAATTTGTCAGTTATTCTATAGCTTTCAGTCCACCTTCGTGGCACTCAACAAAAACCATAAAAATAACATTGATTTTTAAGATCATGTCTTTCCGATACCTTGAGTGGATAGCCATCTGTGGACGCGTTTCGAGATTTATCTCTCATCAGCACAGCTTTGCTTCCATGAACAATATTTTGTAAATCACTCACTTGAAAACCCATGTGTTGATTAGGGTTAGATGTTTTTAATTTTGACATTTTGTGAGAGAGACATGAACTTAGCAGGTTATTGATATAAATGATAAATTTTGAATTGGTAAAACCATACAACATTATAGATAATCAGATAAACTTAATAAAGACGGAACAAAGCTTGAATATATAAATATGCTCAACCTTTCCGGAACTCTATAATACTAATGAGTCTTTTTAGGACTACCAAAAACAAATCTCGTATGAAATTTGTCAGTTATTCTATAGCTTTCAGTCCACCTTCGTGGACGTGGAGTTTATCTGATTATCTATAATGTTGTATGGTTTTACCAATTCAAAATTTATCATTTATATCAATAACCTGCTAAGTTCATGTCTCTCTCACAAAATGTCAAAATTAAAAATAATCTAACCCTAATCAACACATGGGTTTTCAAGTGAGTGATTTACAAAATATTGTTAATGGAAGCAAAGCTGTGCTGATGAGAGATAAATCTCGAAACGCGTCCACAGATGGCTATCCACTCAAGATATCGGAAAGACATGATCTTAAAAATCAATGTTATTTTTATGGTTTTTGTTGAGTGCCACGAAGGTGGACTGAAAGCTATAGAATAAGTGGATAACCAGTTTATTGTAGAGCTTTCATCAACAGACGAGGATTCACCGACAATTTTTCCCGCCACAATGTTATGTCTCACTTTAAAACGACTTATCCAGCTCGCAGAACAATTAAAGTTGAGGATACCAAAACGTGAAGCAGAAACATTTGCCTTTTCCTGTAACATAGGGCCGTTGATAGGTATTCCTTGCTATACTTGTTACTTTGCTACTTTGCTATAAAGAATTTAATATGAAAACCAAACTTTACACTGCAATTACTTCATATTAAGCGGTTGGTCGATATAGCCGGAGTCAAAATAAACGGATTCCACTGTATGTCTAAATTTGTGTATCTAGATAATTGCCTACAAGTAATCGCTTGAAATAATAATCATAAAATAAACTTATTTTGTGCCTGAATGGATGATTAATGGTGTGCTTGTATCCATTGACATACAATACTCATTTGATATAAACCTCAATATAAAAATTAAATGAATTATCATTTGATATACTGTAAATAACTGGTTATATCAAATCGAAATTTAATTATTCGAAAATGTTAAATTGAGCTACGAACAAGTAATCGAGTTTCAGTTACACTGCGTCGAACTTCTCCTGCGGTTTAAAACTCGCTCTGTTACTTTCTAGTCTATTTAGTATTTCATGTTAACAATACATCCTCCACTTCCTGCTTGCAGCTCTACAGTGCCACTTATGTGACAATTAGTTCGTAGCTTGCATGAGTGTGCACTCAGACATAATCAAATTATACGAGTACTAGGGTGTTGAGTGAGTCTCGGACATTTCCTTTCGATATTTCAAACTTAATGCTGCTAAAGTGACACCAATTTATTTAGTCACGAATAGCAAATTAAGATAAATAAGATTAGGGAATTCTTAAGTTTGTTCAATTGGAAATTCACATTTGATATTATTCAGTTAAAAGAATATACTAAGTGGGCCATTGAAAACGAAACCGAGGGATTTTCGGATAGTTAAAGATGAATTCTCAAAAAACGCTCGGACACGTCAACTTTGTTTGTGAGAGGGACACTTTATAAAAAGGAAATTGTGGCAAATCACTTAACCCCTTCGCGCTGGGACCACAACCCCTAAAATTTTAAAAGGCACGGTGGGGTAAGTTATACCTTATTTGAAAGTCCTTTTTGCCCTAAATACTAGACGGTTAACATTTTCCAAATTTATCGATTAGTTGTCGAGATTATTTAATTTCAAGTTACGAACGTGTTCTTCGTTTATGTCGTTGAAGTCCAATTGTTCAATCTGTCCCTACAAAAACCGCAAAAGTGAAGGAAAAAAAACACAATTCAACGCCAGAAAAGATTTTTATTAAAAATACAAAAACATACAAAAATAAAAATTCCGCTCGAAACGTTCTCTTACATTTTGGAGGATCTGTGGCGTAATTTGACGGCATTCTTCAATAATGCGTCGACGTAACTCTTCCAGCGACTCTGGTTCTTTTGCATACATATTCTACTCTTTAGATGACCCCACAAGAAAAAGTTCAGAGGACTTAAATCAGGTGAGCGGGTCATTCCAGAGCACCTCTTCGTCCAATCCATTGTCCCGAGAAAACTCTGTCCAGAAACTCCCAAACAGACTACGTATAATCTGGTGGCGCTCCATCTTGTTGAAAAGTCAAATGGTCTTCTAATTAACGATCACCATTTTTTTTCAACGCCATAAACGAAAAACACGTTCATAACTTGAAATTAAATAATCTCGAAAACAAATCGATAGATTTAGAAAATGTTAGCCGTTTAGTATTCAGGGCTAAACGGGCTTTCAAATGAGGTATAACTTACCCCACCATGCTATTTAAAATTTTAAGGGTTGTAGTCCCAGCGCGAAGGGGTTAAGTGATTTGGCTACAAATTTCCTTGTAAAAGATGTCTCCCCCTCACAAACAAAGTTGACATGTCCGAGCGTTTTTTGAGAATTCATCTTTAACTATCCGAAAACTGTTTAGTTTTCATTGGCTCACCTGGAATAATACCACAAGGTTAAACAAGCAACAATTAAACAAGCTTATCTTGTTTGTCCAGTCTTGTCTTGTCTGTCTAGTCTTGTCTGTCCTGTCTTGTCCTTCCAGTCTTGTCTTGTCTGTCTAGTCTTTTTTTCTTCGCCAGGGTCGTCGGCAGCATTAGCTGGATGGAGTGGTCCCCCTGGCATACTTCCTATGTCCCTCGGCATCGCTAAATCATTACTTCAAGGAAGGACTGTTCTAGAATTTATTTCCACATTTTTAAAACAAACGGAACACAGCCTGAATATATAAATATATTCAGCCTTTCCGGAGCTCTATAACAATTATTGAGTCTTTTTAGGAGCATGAAAACAAATCTCACATGAAATTTGTAAGTTATAAAATGAGATGTCATGGTTTGAACCAAATTAATAATAGAATTGAAAGTAGGAGATTATCACTACAAATTACGATATCTTCAAATCTGCCAGTAGCTGGAATTACACGGATATCTTCTGTTACTCTTTGGCACACCCCGCTCAAGATGCATGGTGTGAGCTGCGAATGAGCAGC
This sequence comes from Phosphuga atrata, assembly GCA_944588485.1. Lineage (NCBI taxonomy): Eukaryota > Metazoa > Arthropoda > Insecta > Coleoptera > Silphidae > Phosphuga > Phosphuga atrata. The sequence continues at coordinate 17,151,378 of OX155905.1, forward strand.
GAACGGCTCACACCACGCATCTTGAACGGGGTGTGTCAAAGAGTAACAGAAGATATCCGTGTAATTCCAGCTACTGACAGATTTGAAGATATCGTAGTGACAATCTCCTGCTTTCAATTCTATTTGTAAGTTATTTTACAGCATTCAGTCCACCACTCAACAAAAACCATAAAAATAACATTGTTTTTAAGATCATGTCTTTCCGAAAACTTAATCGGGTAGCCATCCGTGTACGCGTTTCGAGATTTATCTCTCATCCGCACAGCTTAGCTTCCATGAACAATGATTTGTAAACCACTCACTTGAAAACCCATCTGGTGTTTAGGGTTAGATGTTTATAATTTTGACATTTTGTGAGAGAGACATGAACTTAGCAGATTATAGAGTGCCATCAAGGTGGACTGAAAGCTGTAAAATAACTTACAAATTTCATGTGAGATTTGTTTTGGTAGTCCTAAAAAGACTCAATAATTGTTATAGAGCTACGGAAAGGCAGAATATATTTATATATTCAGGCTGTGTTCCGTTTGTTTTAAGTTTGTATGATTATCTATAACGTAGGATGGTTTCACCAATTCTATTTCTACATTTGTTGTTGTTTCCTTCTTGTTTATTCCTCTTCCCATTTGTCAATAATTTTCTGCGTGCCCTTTTCTACTGCCTTACAGTCTTCCTCACTCCATTGCATGATTGAAGTAATATTCCTGCTTGTTATGGTCTCTCTTGTATGTAGCTTCATCGCTAGTCTTTCGTTTGTCCAGCGGGAACAGTAGAAGGCAGTGTTTTCTATTGTGTCTGTCTGTTCAAAGTAGGTGCAGCTTTCTAGCTCCTATAGGTGGAAACGTTTGAGGTATGTTGCAATCATGTAGTGGTATATATGTATGTATGTGGTATGTCCAGCCCGGACAGATAGCGGCAGTATCTGTCCGGTTGAAAATCCCTGGTTGAAAATGTCTCCTCGGCGGGAAATCAAATCCCGGTCTGTCGCTTGTCAGGCGGGTATGTGGTCCACTACACGACTACACAACCGAGGAGGACGTTCAGTCTTGTCTGTTCAGTGTCGTCCGTCCTACTCTTACTGTTTAGACTTGTCTGTCTAGTCTTGTTTGTCTGGTCTTGTCTGTCTAGTCTTTAATTATTTTTTTTTAATTTAACTATTTATTGCTCAGTTTACAAGACCAATGACAAATATAAGATTAGTTACAACTAGATTACACAATAATACATTAAAAAATATATATATACAAATAAGATTACACAGGTTGCGATCATAGAACAACTGAACAAAAACAAAAATATAAGAAACATCAATCGAAAACAATAAAAAAATAAACAATTAATATACACATAGAACAGGGCATGCAAATTCAAAACAAAATAAGATAAAATATAAATGTATCTTGAGTTACACAATTAGAATTAAAGGTCTGGTAGGCCTTTGAGGGCTTTAGTTTTAACCTTTTCGCTACGGCGTGCTTTTCTAAAAGTCGTGCCCTGTGTACGGCATTTTGAGGGTAGTGCGGATTGGGGGTGAGGCATGCTGAGGGTAGTTTCCCTCTACCCTCCTTGAGGTTATTAAAATCGCAGCCCTCGACCAATCAAAATTTGTTCTAGATATAATGAATGCATAACTAAGTGCCGGGAACTTTCCCAAGAAATGGAAGTGCGCAAGGCTTGTGCTGCTCCGCAAGGGTGACAAACCGTTACACGATCCAACATCGTACAGACCCCTGTGTATTCTGGATACGCCGGGGAAGCTCAAGTCCTCTTTTAAGTCTGCCCTGGTGGACAGACTTAAAAGAGGACTTGAGGCAGATATCGGATTGTCCAGGAGACAATTTGGATTCAGAGAGGGAAGATCCACTAGCAGCGCAATAGAAGCGGTCCTAAAGCTTGTCTTGTCTTTCTAGTCTTGTTTATCTAGTCTTGTCTGTCTAGTCTTGTCTGTGTGGTCTTGTCTGTCCAGTCTTGTCTGTCTGGTCTTGTCTGTCTAGTCTTGTTTGTCTAGTCTTGTCTGTCTCGTCTCGTCTGTCTCGTCTTGTCTGTCTAGTCGTGCATATGGGCCTTTTTTTTCTAAGGGGGGAAAATACCTTTTCGTACAACCCCTAGGACAAAATATCCTAGGGAGTGTGGGACTCACCTGGCTTGGTGTTAGCACCGGTCATACCCACTAAAAACCCTTTTTTTTTTCATTTGTTCATTGCTTCTAGCATTTGCCGGAATATTGTCACGGAACCGCTTTCGCATAACATTGAGACATTCCGGACCTTATTGTAAGTTGCTTTTTCCTATACGTTTGTCTATGAAAATCTCTTTTTCTTTGACGATTTTCCTTATAAACGAACTTATTACTCTCCATTTTCCATCCAGCATCTCGGCTATTATATTGTCCATTGTAATTTGCCTTCCAATTTCCTGTTCCAATGCTTGCCTCTCTATGGCCCATTGCTGGCACTCCAGCACTGCATGCTTTGGCGTGCCCTCCTTCTCCCAACAGTGCTGGCATATGTTGGTTCTACTTTTCCCAATCCTTGCGAGATATGTTTCGAAGTTACCATGCCCCGTTAGGAACTGGGTTATCCAGTAGTCTAGGGCACCTTCTTTCCTTTGGGCCCAGGGGACAGGGTCTCGGATAATCTTCTGTGTCCAACAGTCACAGTTTTCCCAACGTGCCTTCCATGTTTTTAATGTGTATTCTCGGGCTTCTTGCTTTTCACTCCTAGTTTTTCTTTCCTTTAGGGTTCGCTCAATAGTCAATAGGTCTATTGGTATTATTCCAGCTATCACGTTCAGCCCTTCCGTTCTGCTAGTTCTATACGTTCTTGCTATAGTTCTTGCGATTCGTATCCCCATCTTCCGCTGGATTTTCACTAGCTTCTCCCTATATTTTTTGCATCTTATTGCCTTTCCCCATACGGGTGCTCCATATAGTAGGATCGATTCGACGACCATGTTGAGTGTTTTTCGTTTAATTTCCGACACACCTCCCACTCTCGCCATCAGCCTGGTGAGCGCTTTAACCGCGTTTTCGGCTTTGGTTACAGCATAATCCTCGTGCGGCCCAAAGCTGATTCTTTCATCGAATATTATGCCTAAATATTTTAGGCCCTTTTGGGGATGAATTTCTTTCCGCAGCATTTCAAAGGCCACAGGGCCATATCTCTTCATTCCCACAAGCATATCCGCTTCCGTTTTCTCCATAGCTATTTCCAGTCCCTTGGTTTGTATATAAGTGGCAATTCGGTTAAGAGCCTCGTTGGTTATTAATACTAGTTCACCTTCCTGTTTCGTCGTAGCCACTACCGCAATGTCGTCCGCATAAGCAATTATCGTTACTCCTGAAGGCATTTTTAATTTAATAGTTTCATCTTAAAATATATTCGTAGGGGTCCCAAGACAGATTCCTGCCGGACGCCTGCTGTTACCTTAATTGTGACCCCAGGGTCTATTCCGAAACTCGATACTCGTATTCTCGAGGTAGCTTTGTACTAAACGTATTAAGCTGGGTGTTACTCGTCTTCTCTCGAGCGCATCTAATATAGCCGTCCATGGCACGGTGTTGAATGCATTTTTGACATCTATAGTCACCAATGCACATAGCTTTCTTTTTGTTCGTGTCTTTTTGGTTTCTCCTTCTGCAATTTCGAGCACTCTTCTGGCTGCATCGATGGTGGACCGCTTCTCCCGGAATCCATACTGAGTATCTGCTAAATCCCCTTTCGCTTTTATCTCTTGTGCAATTCTTTTAGCTATTACTTGCTCCAGAAGCTTATCTGCCGTATCGATCATGCATAGCGGCCTATACGATGACGGTTTTTAGGCTTTACTTATTAGGTTTATTGATTAATATAACTTTAGCTTTTTTCCATATTTCCGGGATCGTTCCAGTTTTCAGTATGTTGTTCATAACATGTGTAATTAATTAATTCATAACCTCTGTATATTCACTTGCCATAATTTTGATTATTTCTGGCGGGATTGTGTCTAGTCCAGGTGCTTTCCGAATCTTCATTTGTTTGAGCTGCGCTAAGAATTTCCTCGTTCGTGAAGGGCATATATTCTTTTACATCTGGCTTCATCCACTTATTTTCTTCATGTTGCGGGAACAGTCCTCTGACAATTCTCATTTTGTTTTCTGTGCTAATTGTCATCGGGGGAAGTTTTAGCCTTTTCATGACAATGTGGTTCTTCTCCACCTCCTCACATAGGGCCTTCCAGCTGCTTTCTTTAGATTTTCTAATCATGTTACGGAGATTTTTTTTCTCGTCTTTGTACTTGTTCTGCTCTTGGATTGTCTCATATGGGAGTTTCTTCTTATTGGTTCTAGTTAAGTCTCTCCTCGTTTTCAAGCATTTCTGTCTTTGTTCTTTGATTTCATCTGTCCACCAATATACTCCTACGCGTCTTGTGTTGCTACTCTTCATTTTGGGCATTGTCTTGTCACACGCTGCCGATATAAGTTTTATCAGGTCTTTCCAGCTGTTTCCACTTTGCATTTCTTCAAGCCCTGGTTAACGTCAGCAAGGAATTTTAGTTTATCAAGCTTGGTCAGTCTCCATTTGGGGGCTGGGTTCGCTCTATTTTGTACCCATTTTCCACCGAGCGCGTAGTAGATATAACGATGGTCACTGAGTGTTTCGTCCGGCAGTACTTTCCACTCTTTAACTTGACTGTTTAAGTCTCCGGTGGCAAATGTGACATCTATTAGGGAGCTTTTATTTCCACTTTTATAAGTGGGTTCTTCGACTTCATTGGCTATCTCGAGATTATTTGCCACGGGCCATTCAGCGAGTAGGCGCCCTCTTTTATCATTTACTTTGGAGCCCCACGCTTTTGCCTTTGCGTTGAAATCTCCAGACACAAATTTCTCCTTGTTCGTTTGGCTTATGCTCTGCTGAAGTTCCCGTAGGTATTCTTCGAACTCTTCGTATGTACAATTTGGGCTTATGTAGCAGCTGTATACTCTGCCCCATTCCAGGTCTACCCATGCGAATCCTTAGCCTTTGCCTTTGCATTGAACTTCCAGTTGTCGGTTGACCGTTATTGCCACATTGCAGTTTTGATCAGTATGCCACTTCTGGTTGTTATTATTGGCTATCCGTTTGTTGGGTTCACTAACTAGCACAATATCAATTTCCATTTTGGCAGCTGTCGCGTCTAAATGGTTTTGAGTGGGGCAGCACTTATATTGGCATTTATTTGGACAATTTTTATATCGAAGTAAGGGGTTCATCCTCAGCAGCAGATGCTGTTTTCTTCCGTTTTAACTTACACTTCAGTGTCCAACCACGGTGGCCCTCTTCCTTGCACGTTGTATAGTAGGTGCTTGCAATCTTTTGCTTTATGGCCACTTTTGGCGCAATTCATGCACAAATTACTCCTGTCTTGGCCGCTGCATTCCTGCGTCTTGTGCCCAAATTCCAAACATTTAAAGTATCTATGTACTTTCAATGTACTATGTACAATTGTTCAATCCAATTTTCAGCTGCCCTACTTTTAGTAGATCTTCTACTGTTCCAGGGTCTAGGGTCACTCGTCTGGTCTTGCCTGTCTAGTCTTGTCTGCCTAGTCTTGTCTGTTTAGTCTTGTCCGTTTATTCAAGACTAGGCGAATTTAGTCGACATAAAACTAAATTAAATGAACTAACTAGTGATTAGAAGTTCTTCAGGTTGGTATTTATGAATTTAGTCTTGAAATAAACGCTTTTAGAAAAGTGCTTTTAGAATTCTTGTTTGATTAATTCGACCTGAAATCTAATTAAAGCGGCAATCTCGGCAGGAAGTCAATGTTAATTAATTTCGAATCAATAAAGAAACTGGCAATTTTATTTATAACTCGGAAAACTCTCAACTAATTTAAAGACTAATTGGCAATATAAATTCTTAAAATTTACGACATGTAAGTTTAAAACAATTTATTATTGAACTTTGGTAATTTGCGTATTTTGAATGTTATTACGTTGAGTCGCAGTTACATTAAAAACCCCTTTTTAATGCTATTTTTTAGACTGTTATTGTTCACTATAGCCAAGGTCGGTGTTCATTATCTTGAATTTTAATAGCGCACCTGCGACAACAACGCGACAATATTCACATTTAACATAAACACGCCGTCTTTGGCGGTTCTTACGCAATTACATCCGTCCAAGTGTTATCAACTCGAATTCAATATTTCTAATAATCACGTTTCGAATTACACCATCTTTGGTGTTATTTATAACGTTGCTAAATATAGAAAAATATTAGTCATATTACTTTAACAATCCCACAAACTCATATTCACATATCTTGTAAAGTTTAAAAAAAAAAAAACTAGATAAATCAATAGAAATTATTCACATTTCATCAAATATAATCTTAAATAATTATATGTATAAGTACATTTCTGGTATTAAAACTGCTTTATTTAGTTTTAGCTTTAATTAAAAAAAAACTTTAGAGCTAAGTATTAAAAGCAGGACAGTCATAAATTATAGTGAGACATGTTTATGAGAAGGAAAAGCAGAAGGAAAAGATAATGAGACATATTAGTCGTGTGAAGTTGGCCCCTGAATTTTTGAAAAATTGAAATTCTGGCGGAGTTCTGGCAAGATTTCGAATAGTTCTAGAGTTCTTGCTTGAAAATTGCAATATTTCGGGCAGAAATCGAGAAAAACAATTTGGGGGCCAACTTCACGCAGCCCCCTCTTTAACAGGAAAAAGAGTTCTGATGTAATATTTCAGTTCTTTATATAGAGTTCTAGAGTTCTCAATCGATAATGCATATAGTTCAACTATTTTTTTTCAAAATTTTGTAATTTTTGAAAAATTAAAAAAAAGCAGATAAACAAAAAATGCTTATTAGACATTTTTGTAAAATCAATATTTATAAATTTATTTATAAAAAAACTTTCGACGAAGATAAAAAAATACAAGAGTTCTGATAAGAGTTCTGAGTAGCCCCCGGAGAGTTCTAAACAAATAACAAATACAATTTCTTTGTTAAACCAATATTAAAGAAGTTATAAGCGAAAACGAGGCGCTAAATTTTTGAAAATTACATAATTCCAAAAAAAAATATTTTCCGTGAGTTCTGTTAAGAGTTCTGGGTAGCCCCTCGAGAGTTCTGAACAAATTTCTTTGATAATTGCCACGTCCGACCAATATTAAAGATGTTATAAACAAAAAATGCGGCGCTGTTTTTTGAACATTAACAAAATGAAAAAAAAAATAATCCACGAGTTTTAATAAGAGTTCTGAGTAGCCCCCGGAGAGTTCTGAACAAATAACCAATACAATTTATTTGTCAAACCAATATTAAAGAAGTTATAAGCAAAAACGAGGCGCAAAATTTTTGAAAATTACAGAATTCGAAAAAAAAAATTTCCATAGGTTCTGTTAACGAGTTCTGGGAAGCCCCTCGACAATTCTGAACAAATCTCTGTTATAATTTCAATGTCCGACCAATATTAAATAAGTTATAAGCAAAAACGAGGCGCTAAATTTTTTTTAATTACAGAATTCCTATATATATATATATATTTATATATATATATATATATATATATATATATATATATATATATATATATATATATATATTATACATTTATGCATTTAATTTAGCGCCCCGTTTTTGCTTATAACTTCTTTAATATTGGTTTAACAAACAAATTGTATTGGTTATTTGTTTAGAACTCTCCGGGGGCTACTCAGAACTCTTATCAGAACTCTTGTATATTTTTTTATCTTCGTCGAAAGTTTTTTTATAAATAAATTTATAAATATTGTTTTTTCAAAAATGTCTAATAAGCATTTTTTGTTTATCTGCCTTAGTACAATCGGAAACCGTTATCAGATTTTTTTCTAATTTTGCAAAAATTACAAAATTTTTATGAGTATATATGAGTTCTGAGTAGCCCTCGGAGAGTTCTGAACAAATAACCTATGCAATTTCTGTGTCAAACCAATATTAAAGTGCAAAAAAGCGAGGCGCTAATTTTTGAAAATTTCAGAATTCGATTTTTTTTTTCATGAGTTTTGTTAAGAGCTCTGGGTTGCCCCTCGGGAGTTCTGAACAAATTTCTCTTTTATAATTTTCCGACCAATATTAAAGAAGTTATAAGCAAACATGCGGAATCTGAATACATTTAGTGCCTATATTTATAATCCACAATGTTGCAATTTTTTAATTAACGATCATGCTATTTATGTTTGAATCCGATTTCTTAAGAGACAAACACCATTTATTAACAATATTTCAATTTATGTAATCTACACAATTACACAGCCTTTATTGGAATTATCATTATTAACACAATACAGCTACTTCCAAAACAAAAGCAAAACAAAAGCAAAACGAAGCAAAAACATACTTGTATGTAACAAAACAAAACAAAACTAAGGACTGACTCCTCCAACCCATATATTTTTATTTTACTTGAAAAGAACAGTGTATCTTTTTGTCAAAATTTTGAATGCATCACAGTTGTGTTTTTTGTTTTATTTTTTCTTCGCATCTGTGCCTGTTTGATCTCATATCGAGATTCCTCGTTAGCATGTTCCTTCACGTATGATCAAATGCGGTACTACTTTAGTTGCATTCGGGACATGCTTTCACTTTAAACGAGTAAATTTGGAAAGAATATGACGACTTATCTTCAAGTCCAAAATTGAAGATAAGTCGTCATATTCTTTCAAAATTTACTCGTTTAAAGTGAAAGCTGTATAATGTCCACCATTACCTTTATTCGAATTATTTCTATAATTAGCAACTCCTACTAATCTGTAGACTTGGCTGTTGACTGTGACAAATCGCGATATAGATCTCAAAATACATTTTTTCCTAAAAGTTACTGGGAACTCTTGTTCGTAACTTGTAGAAGTCACAATTGAGAGGTCAATCATCAAGAAACATCCAAATTTTCGAACATTCTCTGTCGTGGTCCGGCATTTCTTACACATAGAACGATCCATATTTAATAAATTGTTAATGGCTAATTGCATACGTTCGTACCCCTGTCCAAACAACACATGCGTATCAATTGAAATATACGGAAATTTTCTTACTGTGAGTATGTTACATTTGGTGCAAAAGCGAGTTGTGGAGTGTGATGGAAAAGTTTCCAACAAAGTTTCGAAAAGATGACCAATGTTGCACTCTGCATTCAAGCTCAAAAGTTTTTGAGTAGTCAGAGTTTTTTTCAAAAAATTCAATGCATATAAGATGTCAAATCTTTTTTTGAAGTGTTGTTTTGTTAACTTTTCTGTGCCAAGAATTTCCAAAGCCAATTTGGTCGTTGGAAGGTTTGCTTCTGTTATTGATTCTGTTATTAAAGAGATTTGTTCAGAACTCTCGAGAGGCTACCCAGAACTCTTAACAGTGCCCATGGAAATTTTTTTTTTTTGGAATTCTGAAATTTTCAAAAAATTAGCGCCTCGTTTTTGCTTATAACTTCTTTAATATTTGTTTGAGAAAGAAATTGTATAGGTTATTTGTTCAGAACTCTCCGGGGGCTACTCAGAACTCATATCAAAACTCATAAATTTTTTTTTTTGAATTGTGTTGATAAAAAAAAATTATCGATTTTTTTTTATGTATTTTAAAACCTTATTATAAATAATTTGGATGTGCAATGCGAAAAAGTTAAAAAAGAATTGTTCAATTAATTATAAACAATTTAAGTGATAAAATTTTGAAAATAATCACGTGACTCCGCGCAATAATTTGTTTGTGAAGTCGAAAGGGTGAAACTTCATTCTAACATTCAAACATAAACATTCTTTATAAAATCGTCGTTTTAGATTTTTTTCGGCGCACTTTAATCGTCTCCCTTTTTATAAAAAAAAAAAAAAAAAAAAAAAAAAAGAAAGACGATCGACATAACAAATTTAAAAATTGTAATTTTTATTTTAATATTTATTTTGTTCATATTTACCCTGAAGATGGCTAACATTTAATAAAGCCGAAACTAGTTGGTAATAAGAGTTATTATTATTCTTGAAGAAAATAAGTATATATTAATAAAAAAAAAAAATAATATAACTTCAAGATGGTCAAAGAGACAAATATTATAGATTAGATTAGATTCCTTTTATTGGCATAAACAACTACAGTTTTACATATAACAGTGCTACCATCTATGTTAACCAAATAATTACACACACGCTCCAACCTAAGACAGAATAAAAAATAATAAATAACTAGAAGAAAACAAACAAAAAGAAAAAGAAAAAAAAATAATCCTCTCAAAAACAACATTTCCTCTCAAATAATAATAATAATAAAATCACGCGTCACCAGATGGTAAAAGAACTAAAGTTTTATTCTTTTTTAACTCCACCACTCTTTTCATCAAGGGCCATCCCGCTCCGTCCTCCCTCATACACGAGCCCCAGTCTTCTACTACCACACTCTCCTCTCTGTTCCACTGACATCCTGCACAGCTTTGAGCCCAATGCGCCCACACGTCACTAGCTTCCCCACATATCTCACATCGTTTAAAACGGGAGCCCATCCAGTATCTCCTGTCCTTTTCCTCTGACCCGCATCTGTGCCGTGCTATCAATGCTTGAGGAAGTCTATCTCTTGTAAGGTACAACGGGAGCCTTTGGAACACTTGCACGCTCCCATATTCAGGTAGAAAATTACTCCCATCGATCATCCTCTGACGACTCTGCAGCTCCACTTCGGTTAACCTTTCATATACCAGTTCTTCCACCTTCCTTCCACTCACAAACATTCTCGCAATTTCCCCGTATGCCCACCCGCAGCTTTCATACAACTTCTTCCTTTCACTCCCCCATTTAGTCACCTTATGAATACCCAAACCTTCCATTCTTACAACTCTCAGTACTTCTTTTACAATTCGTTCATTGCCCATTCCATACACTTTCCTTTCAAACTTGACGACCCTCCTAGCTGCTTGCGAAAACACTTTTACCATATTTGTTTCTTGCAGCACAATGTATGTCGGCGTGGACCTGTCTAGTTTGAGGGCCATTTTTAGAAACTGCAGCTGCACTCTCTCAATTCTCTCCTCCTCTCTCACTCCCCACACTTCCGCTCCATACAAAAGAATACTTCTCACACATGCCTTCCACACTACCATTTTCGCTGCAAAGTTATTGTTCAAGCACTCCTTCCATACATTCCATAGCCCGTTTGCAGCCACCCACGCCTTTTTACGAATATATTTTACATGGTCTTTAGCGGACCCATCCTGCCCAAACATAAACCCAAGGTATTTGAAGCTGCTAACTTGCTCAATTATGCTGCTTCCCCACTTAAACGATTCACTCCTATTACCCGCTCTCTTTCGAAACACCATCCATTTAGTCTTTTTCACATTTACTACCAGTCTCCTCTTTTCAAAAAATCTTTTCACCCGATCGATCATCTCTGACATTTCTCCTTTCGTACTAGCTAAGATCACAACGTCGTCCGCGTAAGCCAAACTCCAAACTTTCCTATTACCAATTACTACCCCTCCAGCTTGACCTTTCCTCAGTACACTCTCTAAATCAGCCGTGTACAGGTTAAATAATATTGGACTCAACGGACAACCCTGCCTTAGCCCCATTCTAACCTCAAAACTTTCTGAAACTTCCGCTCCTACTTTCACTCTGCAACAGGTATGCTGATATAAATCCCTGATTCTCTCGATTAACTGCCGCGCTACACCTTTTATTCTCAGACATTCCCACATTCTCTCCCTCCTCACAGTGTCGTAAGCTGCCTTCAAATCTATAAACAGAGCGTAAAGCTTCCCTTGTTTCTTAACCAATTCCTTCTCCACAATATATTTCAACGTCACCAAGTGCTTCACCGTACTATAATGTTTTCTAAATCCAGCTTGCACATCTGGGATTAGGCCTTTATCTTCCTCCTCACATAAAAGCTTTTGCTCCAACAGCTTTGCATAGATTTTATAAGACGAGTCCATAACCGTTATTCCTCGGTAGTTAGCTAAGTCTTCCCTATCTCCACTTTTATATATTGGTACAATTAAGCCTTCCTTCCAGCTCTCCGGCACCCTTTTACAACCTCTGTACATCTTGTTTAGCTCTTTGAAAAGCTCTTGCTGGATGAGTATCGGCGCATGCTTCCACGCTTCATTCGGGATACTGTCCAAGCCCACTGCTTTTTTTTTGGGAAGCCTATCCACAACACTTGTAAATTCTTCCCACGTAAATTCATCACTGCCAATTACTGCCCCATTAACCCCTCCTGTATCGACGCGAGGAATAACTGTTCGGGCACACCACTGGTTAGCAGCTCTTTAAAGTAGGTTCTCCACTGGTCCAGCGGCTTGTCACAACACCCTTGTTTTCGTCTATAAGCTGACACCATTTTCCAAATATCCGCTTCATTGTGGATCTCCTTTAACTTCTCGAACTGCGCGGCTTCCCTCTCCTTCTTCTTTTGGAGTTCCAGCTCCTTCAGCTGCTTACGGCACCTATTGTATTCCTCAATCGAGTCCTGGCCCTCCTTCCACCTTTTGAACTTCTTCCTCACAGACTTCTTAAGTTCCTTGACTTCATCGTCAACCATATATGTTTCTTTAGCCCCTCCACATTTGATCTTGACCCGAACCATGGCTTCTCGAACCACTTCCATTAAATGCTGCAAACTACCGACTCCCGGGGGTATTCTTTCCAGATTGCTTTGGAACTTAACAATGGCTTTATCGTTCCAAACCGAGACTACTTTAGCATAACTATTCTCTCTTGGCACTGTCCTGATTTTACCTTCCCACGTTATTTCCAATGGAAAATGATCAGACTCATCTCTCTCGCCTATTTGCATGTTCATTATGCGCATTCTTGCTACCTCATTGACTACTACATAATCAATTACCGATGCCCCTCTCCCACCAGCATAAGTGAATTCCCCGCTCCAGTCTCCTTCGACACATCCGTTAATTACATTCCATTCCTTATCTTCCACCCATTCCAACCATTTTCTGCCTTCTTTGGTAACTAACTTATCCCTCGATCTTCTCGTTATCTTCGAACCCTCCGCACTTATATTTCCTGTTTGGAGTTCACCTATCCTTACGTTCCAATCTCCTGCCAAGACAATTCTTTCTCCTGACACGTCGCTAGCTCTTCTGTTAATTTCTTTCATAAACATCTCCAAATTTTGGTTGTTATAGATTATGAACAATCTTAACACCTCCCCATTGATTTCCACGGCCCTCTCTTGAATACCTTCAAATTCCTCCTGATAGTTCTCTCTTGACTCGACAATATTTACTTGCACCCCTGTTATTATTCCTCCCCTCGCTCTACCTTTGACCTGTTCCTTCAGGGCACCTTGACACTCCCATCTAAATCCCCTAGGTAACTTAGATTTAACATCCGGCCAAATATTATAAATATTATAAATATTATAATTTATTATTATAAATATTAATTTTACAAAAATGTCTAATAAGCATTTTTTGTTTATCTGCCTTAGTACAATCGGAAACCGTTATCAGATTTTTTTTTAATTTTTCAAAAATTACAAAATTTTGAAAAAAAAAGTAGAACTATATGCATTATAAAGAACTGGAATATTACATCAGAACTCTTATTCCTGAAAAAGAGGGGGCTGCGTGGGCCCCCAAATTGTTTTTCTCGATTTCTGCCCGAAATTTGCCGGAGCTATTGCAATTTTCAAGCAAGAACTCTAGAACTATTCGAAAAATCTATCTTGCCAGAACTCTAAAAAATTTCAATTTTTCAAAAATTCGGCGGCCAACTTCACACGACTTATTCCGTCTAGACAGTGTTTAGTTTTTTAGTCGAGCAAATTTTACGACTCGTACCATAAGCGATGATTTCCGCAGGAAAATGGGCGTTAAAATGCAGTGAACCGAGAAACAGTATCGTTAAGAAAACATTTTTCATTTTCTTGAAATTAATCATTCCTCGACGATTAAACTACAAATAAAACTATTTTTCAAAATGTAATTAGTAGTAAAGGAATGAGAAGTTAAAAAAGCTGTAACGAACCGCGGTACTTTTTTATAAAAAGTCTGAATACGGTTGAAACTAGTCCACATAACTTCTGAATAATAGTAATTTTAAATATATTAGGTTTATTTGTTGGTATATTCATACGTTTGAACATTGTTCAAATTCAAAATTGAATTAAAAATTAAGTTCTGGCAAAATTTCTATTAGTTCTAGAGTTTTTGATTGAAAATTACAAGAGAGTTCCGGGAAATTTCTGGCATTTCTTCCAACTTCACGCAGCCCCCACTTATTCAAGAAAAGGAGTTCTGATGTAATAATATGTCAGTACTTTATAAAGAGTTCTAGAGTTCTCAATCGATAATGCATATAGTTTTTTTTTGCAAAATTTTGTTCATTTTTGAAAAATTAAAAAAAATCTGATAACGGTTTCTGATTGTAGTGCGGCAGATAAACAAAAAATGCTTATTAGACATTTTTGTAAAATCAATATCTATAAATTTATTTATAAAAAAAATTCGACGAAGATTAAAAAATAATAATACAAGAGTTCTGAGCAGCCCCCGGAAAGTTCTGAACAAAGAACCTATACAATTTATTTGTCAAACCAATATTAAAGAAGTTATAAGCAAAAAAGAGGAGCTAAATTTTTGAAAATTACAAAATTCCAATTTTTTTTTTCATGAGTTCTGTTAAGAGTTCTGGGTAGCCGCTCGAGAGTTCTGAACAAATCTCTTTTATAATTACCACGTCCGACCAATATTAAAGAAGTTATAAGCAAAAAATGCGGCGCTAAGTTTTTTGAACATTAAAAAAATATTTTTTTTTCATAAGTTTTGATAAGATTTCTGAGTAGCCCCCAGAGAGTTCTGGACGAATAACCGATAAAATTTCTTTGTCCAACTGATAAAAAAAAATTATTTGAGAAAACCAGGCGCTAAATTTTTGAAAATTACAAAATTCCATAAATTTTGTTTTCCACGAGTTCTGTTAAGAGTCCTGGGTAGACCCTCGACAGTTATGAACAAAACTCTTTTATAATTTCCATATCCGACCAATATCAAAGCAAATAGCAAAATATAAATATCAAAGTTATAAGCAAAAGTGAGGCACTAGGTTTTTTTGAATATTAAAGAATTAAAAAAATATATTTCTTTTTTCATTATTTAATGTTCAAAAACTTAGCGTCGCCTTTCTTTGCTTAAACTTCTTTAACACTAGAAAGACTGAACTTAGTATATACCTATATTGCCCCAAAGACTGCATTGTGAAAGAATAACTAATGTGTAAAGAAATTTGTTTAAAAATATTTTTTGATAATTTTATATTATTTACAGTCATACAAGTTATTACTAAGAATTAGCAATGAAAAAAAATTTACTTCACTTGAAAAAAAAAAAATGTATGCATTATTTGTACATTTTAAGCAAATGAAAGTGGAAATCTTTTTATGTGTACATCTTCCGCTAACATACTTTTGACATTTTTCACATATATTATTTGTTTTGTGATTGTGACAAAGTCGTAAAAATTTTTCGTTTGTTAGAACATGTTGTATTTGATGATGTTGCAGTTGATCTTTGTGGGTCCTGTTCTGATGTTCTGATGATTTTTTCTGTCTTGCAACTCTGTTATCGGTGGAAAGTTGTTCTGCTAATTGAAACAAGAACTGTTTTCGTTGTATTTGTATTCCAGTCGCTTCTTTGTAAAGGATCCAAGCATTTATAGCAGCCAAATCTAAAATATTGATAAATATTTGCAGGGGCCATCTACGAGAAATAGATTTTACTGTATATTTTCTGGGCATTTTATCCGCCACATCAACTCCAAATTTTGTTTTGTTATAAAATTGAATAGAGTCCGGTAAGTTTTTTTGATCACTTTTATCAATTTTTACAAATTCATGCCTGGAACTTAGAACAGCTACTCTTTTATTCGATTTGCTTTTTATATTGTAAGGACACAATTTTCTGATTTGTATAGGAGAGTGGAAAAGAGAGGCATGTTATCCTTCGTTTGTTTGGCTGCTTTGGATAGTTCTATTTTATTTCCTCTAATAGTTCCAACTAGTTTTGTTTCTTTGGCCAATAATTTTGTAATGGCATGCTAGTGAAAACGTTATCGGTCGTGATATTCGTGCCACAGCTTGTATATGGATCGAAAAGTTTCAGAACAACGTGTTCACTGAGAAGCATTGACGATGGTCGTTGTTCATCTTTCCCCAAGTAAGGAAAACCATTCAAAACGTACTTGTACCATCGGCAACTGTTTCTATTTCCTGAAAGGTGTTTTCAGTTTCTTCGTCAGAGTCTGAACTACTTAGCACCCTACACCTTTTCGGAACGACTGTCTGTGCATAAAGCAGGCCTGTCCAAAGTCGCAGATACGTGCGCAGCTCGCGCTTCTCCCGCTCTGTCAAAGCGTATATATTACAGTATGTGATCCTACATTCGGTGATCCTTCTTCCTCCCTGTACTACGTTATAGCATGTTCAAGGGGAACGAGGCGCGTGGGCATAAAGATTTGAATAACAAGTACTCCTTTAGTTATTAAACAACTGCAACTTATTAAGTATATGCCCAAATCGACAATTTATCATGAACTTATATGTTATCATGTGACGGTGAAAAAAATATAAAAAGCTGTTATTCCAAACCAGAGACGAACTAGTAATAGAATGGTAATAGAAATTTACTAAATTCAATAATAAAAGTCATTTCATTATTTAAAATTTTTCAAGTAGTCAAAATGACTGCTTTTGGGCAATATAGGTATAAAACATATTTATATACCGGAAATGAAGAAGCGGGAGGCAAATACAATGATTAATAAACACATTTATATGATTTACAAAAAGTCGCAAAATTATAAGAAGCTGTGTCATTATGTACATAATTGTTTTTCTAATTGAAATTGAAAAGCAGTCAAAATGACTTCCTTAGGCAAAAAAATTTTTTTTGGAATTCTGTTTTTTTTTTTTTAAAATTAGCCCCGTTTTTGCTTATAACTTCTTGCTTATAACGATATTGGTTTGACAAAGAAATTGTATTGGTTATTTTTTCAGAACTCTCTGGGAGCTACTCAGAACTCTTATCAAAACTAACGAAAACAAATATTTTTTTCAATTTTTTAATGTTCAAAAAACTTAGCGCCGCATTTTGTGCTTATAACTTCATTAATATTGGTCCAACGTGGTAATTGTAAGAGATTTATTCAAAACTCTCAAGTGGCTACCCAGAACTCTTAACAGAACTCATGGATTTTTTTTTTGGAATTCTATAATTTTCAAAAAATTAGCGCCTCGTTTTTGCTTATAACTTCTTTAATATTGGTTTGACAAAGAAATTGTATTAGTTATTTGTCAGAACTCTCCGGGGGCTACTCAGAACTCTTGAATATTTTTTATCTTCGTCGAGTTTTTTATAAATAAATTTATAGATATTGAGTTTACAAAAATGTCTAATAAACATTTTTTGTAAATCTGCCTTAGTACAATCGGAAACCGTTATCAGTTAATTTTTTATTTTTAAAAAATTACAAAATTTTGCAAAAAAAAGTGGAACTATACTGGGTGTCCCATTTTAATCCGCCAGTAGCGATAATTCTGAAACATTGCATTGAATCAAAAAGTGTTCCAAATGAAAAGTTAATGATTCTGAGGGGGACATCTGATGCCGTAGACTTTGCCCCCCAGCCCCCCAAGGGGGGCGGGAACAGGGGGCAACTTTAAAATCTTAAATGGAAACCCCTATTTTTTATTGCAGATTCTGATAGAGGGTTAAAAAGTATGTAAGTTTTATCCGAAACAATTTTTTTATTGGTCAAGAAGGATCAATAGGTAAGAATGTCATTTTTTTTTCAAACAGTGTTTGACCGGGCCCCCCACATAAATTTGGTTGTCGTATGTTACATGGGCATTTGAGTGTGGGTGTTCATGCGTGTGCGTGTGTGTGAGTTCGTCGCCGTTGCAATTCACAAGAACTGCTCGAAATTGTGTCCCTGATGGTCTCGACACAATCGTATTCGTTTGGCGAAATTCTCCACGCACGCCCGCAACGTATTTGGAGATATTTCACGACAGGCATTAGTTATCCGCACCATCATGTTCTCGCGCGTGGTTGGAGGATCGCGGAAGACGACGTCTTTCAGGTAACCCCAAAGGAAGAAATCAGGCGATGTCAAGTCCGGAGATCGGGGTGGCCAAACAATAGGTCCTCCGCGACCAATCCATTGCGCTGGAAACAGCTCATCCAAATGTTGTCAAACCGCACGAGCATAGTGTGGTGGGGCACCGTCCTGCTGGAACCACATCGTCCTCCGGGTACGCAAATCGACTTCTTCTAGCAGCACAGGAAGATCGTTCTGGAGAAATTCCAGGTACCTCGCGCCATTTAACGTCCTGTCGAAGAAGAATGATCCGATTATCTGCGAGCCGAGAAGTCCACACCACACGTTGACACTCCATCGCTGCTGTGCGTTCACTTGTCGAACCCAGTGGGGGTTTTCAGCACTCCAATAATGGGCATTGTGGATGTTGACGAATCCGGTATTCTGGAAAGTGCACTCGTCGGAGAACAGGACTCGGTGGAAGAATAAACGGTCGCGGTCGATCTGCTGCACAGCCCAGTTGCAGAAACCCACACGATTGGCGAAATCATTTCCATGAAGTTCTTGAACGCGCATGATGTGATACGGATGGAACTTTGCCGCGCGGAGTAACCGTTGAGCCGTCGATTTCGGTATGCCGATTTCTACCTGGATTTCTCGGAGACTGATATGGGGATTGAGGTGTACAGCTCCAAGTATGGCGATGGTGCGGGGGTCGTCATCCACAAGATTCGCTCGAGGTCGGTGTCGTTGTAGGTGACCTTGGCGCAAACGTTGTTCCAGCCCTCGCATTGTACTGCGAGACGGACACCGACGATCCGGGAATCTTTGGCGATACAGTTCTACTGCATTGGTGTAATTGTTCAGCGACTCTCCAATGACTTTTAGGATATCCACAATTTCGGTCGGTGAGTAGTCCATGATTACTCAACGACTTGGCTTTGCGTACTGAACTCATTTTTAAAAACTAAATTTAAAAAAGGAACGAAAATAAAAAAAATCCAAGAAATCTTAATCTCGTGTTTTTTGTGAATTTGGTATCGCGTTAACGTGCACTCGTTACCGGAAAATTGTGTAAATTGTCAAGAGTCAAAGATTCATCCGAGTTACCTATGTGGGGGTTCCGGTCAAACACTGTTTGAAAAAAAAATGACATTCTTCTTTGAATTATTTTACCATTATTTAATTTGAAAAATAAGTACTCAATCGCTATTTTTGAGTACTTTGTAGGGGTGGGGGGGTTGTCGGGGGTAGTATTTGAGCAGGCTGAGAAAAAAACAACCTTGTAAGGTTGTGAGTAAGTCTTAAGTAATAATAACAGTTAATTACGTGACGATTTTCGCAATTTAATTGACAAAAAACCTAATTTTTACATTTGCAGCGCCATCTCTCGACCAATAAAAAAAATGTTTCGGATAAAACTTACATACTTTTTAACCCTCTATCAGAATCTGCAATAAAAAATAGGGGTTTCCATTTAGGATTTTAAAGTTGCCCCCTGTTCCCGCCCCCCTTGGGGGACTGGGGGGGCAAAGTCTACGGCATCAGATGTCCCCCTCAGAACCATTAACTTTTCATTTGGAACACTTTTTGATTCAATGCAATGTTGCAGAATTATCGCTACTGGCGGATTAAAATGGGAACTCTATATAAGGAACTGAAATATTACATCAGAACTCTTTTTCCTGATAAAGAGGGGGTGCGTGAAGTTGGCCCCCAAATTGTTTTTCTCGATTTCTGCCCGATATTCCCCGGAACTATTGCAATTTTCAAGCAAGAACTCTAGAACTATTCAAAATCTTGCCTGAAATCTAACAAAATTTCAATTTTTCAAAGATTTGGGGGCCAACTTCACACGACTCATTTGAACAATGTAAAAGCAAACTTACATTGTTCAAATGAAAGAATGAACAGGTTAGGTTACCATCATGTATTACCGAAATGGTAGTATAACCTACCCCGTACATTCTTTTGTTTGAACAATGTGAAAGTAAACTTACATTGTTCAAACGAAAGAATGAACTGGTTACCATTCCGCTAATACATGGTAACCTAACCTGTACATTCTTTCGTTTGAAGAATGTAAGTTTACTTTGTTGTATCATCCTCTTAATTACAGTTATAATCGTATGTATTTAATTATTTAAACTTTCTTTGGACATGACACACAAACTATTTAACAAAGCAAAGTTCGTTGCATTGTTTCGAGAGCTGATAATAAATTTAAAATTTGTAAATGTGTCCTCGATACTTAACATTATTTTTCGAAAAATAATAAAAACATTTATTGCACGACAGAAATGTAATAATAGTATATTACGTAATGAGGGTTGTAAGAAGCATATTACGTACGAGCGGAACAATTGCGCGCGACCCGCGTAGCGGGGAGCGCGTAATTCCGCGAGTAACGTAATTGCCTTACAACTCGAATTATGTACTATACTTTATCTACGACCACACTATTTTTTTTCTATTTAATAAGAAAATTATGTTTGATGTAACTGATATAGTGATTCATCGATATAGGCAACACAATGTACGT
Organism: Phosphuga atrata; assembly: GCA_944588485.1. Classification (NCBI taxonomy): domain Eukaryota; kingdom Metazoa; phylum Arthropoda; class Insecta; order Coleoptera; family Silphidae; genus Phosphuga; species Phosphuga atrata. Next base: position 17,171,967 of record OX155905.1, read on the forward strand.
AGTGTCAGTGTCAAATGAAATAATTTATATTTACTTAATAATTTATAATCTATGTTTAATTTCATTAATACCTATTAATACCTACTGTGTTGTAGCAGTATCGTTTTGATTTTTCATGGAGCAGTCTATATAGCGTTCTGCTACTGCAGACGAACGCCAACCACCATGCCTTTTTAGTGACAATAAATCACCACCAGAATCCACAAGAATGGTGGTCGACGAACGTTTGTAACAATGGCCTGTATAAAGAAAGATTTGCTTCCGGCAAATGAAGATAATTGGCGATTTGTTTAGGAATAGAGCCAATTTTATTTATTCCATTGCTTAGTGCATTTCTCATTTTGATAATTTAGAAAAAAAAGGCTGAGTTTTGTCCATATTTTGTGGGCGTAGGTTAATATATTTTTTACAGGTTTGGTAACATTCTTTCGGTAGCACAAAACATCTTTGAGTTTTTTTTTGGAATCGGGAATTTTAATGATCAGAGATGTTCCGGTGTCTTCTATATGGCAGGGTTTGACATTTCGTAGTTCTTGTTTTCTGCAGGCACCACTAATGCCAATGATAAGAATAATCTAAAATAATATAAAAAAATATGTCGTTATGCCCATTAGAGAGCATTATAAGATAAAAAAGTAATGAATACCTTTTTCAATAAATATTTCTTATCCGGCGAATTATTGAGGAAACTTTTTAATTTCTTGAATGGATATAATATTTTTGATATGTTGCTTTTAAATCCATCAGATTTTCTCTTTAGTAAAGCTATTAACTTTGAATGTTTTGAAATGTCGATGTCGTGCTTTATATTAATTGATGTCCGAACCATTCAATAAATTGAAATTTATTGATTCAACATTCAAAGAAGTGAAGATGGTTTCATTGTTTGAGATAACTCATCAAAGTATAATAAAACATTTTCTGAAAAGGATTTAACTTTATGCTTCATTCTCCGGTCCATAAATTTTCTATATGCATCCTCGTATCGATCCAGAGATTTAATCCGTAGCAAATTATGGGCAGCTTGTTTCGCTTTTTCAACAATTTAGGGCGGAGTAGCATTTTCTATTTCGGTATCACCGGACATCACTGCACTTTAATTTTTATAATTGAAAAAAAAATATAGTGCTTATGTATTAGTTTGACGTTTAATTTTTTTTGACAAATAACGGAATGTATTGGGTTGCCTATATTAATGATAGTAGCAGCTCTCAACCAATCAACGAATTGTAAACCAAACGCACTAGTGTGTTATTGAATCATTAAATAACATTAATCGCGGACTGTTACATACGTGTGTTGTAAGGTGTATTTACATAATCCACGAACTGTACAATATTGGGCAATTATAATAGTGGTCGTAGATAAAATCTTTTACATTTTCTCGATAAGTTTATGTTTACATAATCCATTTGTAACTCATTAATACTAATTAATGGTTGTAAAGCCGAAGCGGGAAAAGTCGAAACTTCGAAGAATGTAGGAAGCCGACCAAACTAAAACTCGTTCACTCGTTCTTTCCACAAAATGCTGATATTATTGCAGCCTTAACCTTTAACTACCCGCGCTGGTGTAAAAAGTACACCAATACTTCAAGAAATGCTGCCGCATTAGGTTGTGGTTCCCCACACCTATGCCGCTCCACGTAACCTACGCCCAATGTGTCTACTAAATGCTCACCCAATATAGTTTTGGTAACAGGCCATTAAACTGATTTTTTTTCGTACTTTCATTCCTGCGCTGCAGTTTGGTGTATAAAATACAAGGCGCGAGTAGTTATGTATGTCAAGACAATGTTTTAACATTGATCTGCATATTAGGCTTCCGCAATGTTTATGAAACAAAAGGAGTTGTCGAGTCTCCAACATTTTCATTAAATTTCAGGAATAAAATAAAATTAACAAACCCAAATAACTTAATACCAGCGGAATTGGAGAAGCTGGCCCAAGTAATTTGCGACTCCGATTCGGAAGAAATACCGGATGATGATGCCGATACGTATGATGGGATACCGGATGGGATACGTAAGATCCGTCTACTGATAAATACATAGAGGAAAACGAATATGACGCTGAATCAGAAATTGAAGGTAGACGAAAATAAAAATCTGTGGTATTGATTTCAACAATGCACGAGGATGGAGCTATAGATCCGATGTCGAAGAAAACTGATATAATATTGCAATATAACGCCACCATAGGAGGAGTTGACACTGTCGATAAAATTTGTAGCACCTATTCTGTATCTAAAAGAACAAGGAGATGGCCATTGGCTATGTTCTTATATAACTGATAAACGTAGTGGGAATCAATAGTCAACTGCTTCATAATGCTACTCATATTGATGCAGCTTATAAGCATAGATTTTTTTTTATAAAGTGGTCTCCCTAGCTTTGATGAAGCCGCATATTTCTAAACTTGCCACTATGTAGTCATTACCAAGTGACATAATAAAACATTTCCTGATAAAATTCAAGAGACCAGAAGAAGGGCGTAAAGAGGTAAAAGGTAGGCGTCCACAGTTCCGCATCGTATGTATCAGACGCATCGCACCAAACGGATCGTAGTATTCTTTCTATAGAAAGGAATACAAGTGTCCACTGTTCCGCATCGTACGAATTGCACGAATCTACACGTCGGCAATGCCGAAGCGGATGCTCCGACGGGCAACTTTTACGATGCGTGCCGATGACGTCATACAGAATATGGTATTTGCTAATAGTTGCGTCGGCAAACCCGATCGCTGCCGATACTGTGGACGCACTGGAAAAAATTAATCCGTTTGATACGATGCGGAACTGTGGACGCCTACCGAAAAGGTCTGCGAAAAACGAGCGAAAAGTTTTATCTGTGGTAGAAAAAAAATTACAACAATCATCTGAGGCAGTTGCAGTAAAACAGTATGCAAACAAAATATGATCACCGTTATTACATGTGATTCATGCAAAAATGGCGAACGAAGCAGCGAACGAAGCGGACAAATAATACTGTAAAACCGTATTAGTTTTTCTTTGTTTATATTCAACTACTATATTAATTTATGGTTATATTCATAATAAATAATATATGTACTCAGTAGCAAAGTGACACATATAGAATACACCGCGAGGGTAGTTACGTGAAAATTCAGGACGCGGGTAGTCAAAGGTTAAATATTCTTGCCTAACCTATGGGGATGAGACATCCTAATGTTTAAGTAATATCGAGCGATTCAAAGCGATGCGATGCGTTTATCTAACCTAGTCTATATGAACTAAGGTCTACACCTATTTCTATCACCAACATTAACGAGAAACATTTAATTACATATACTCTCTGCCTATTATCAAGTCTCTATTCTTGCCTGTCCATTCCTGCCGGTCTAGTTCTGCCCGTCTAGTCCTGTCTGTCTTATCTTATCTGTCGAGTCTTTTCTGATTAGTCTTGTCTTGCCTGTCTAGTCTTGTCTGTCTAGTCTTGTCTGTCTGGTCTTGTCTGGCTGGTCTTGTCTGCCTAGTCTTGTCTGTCTAGTTTTGTCTGTCTAGTTTTGTCTGTCTGGTCTTATCTGTCTAGTCTTGTCTCTCTAGTCTTGTCTGTCTAGTCTTGTCTGTCTAGTCTTGTCTGTCTAGTCTTGTCTGTCTAGTCTTGTCTGTCTAGTCTTGTCTGTCTAGTCTTGTCTGTCTAGTCTTGTCTGTCTAGTCTTGTCTGTCTAGTCTTGTCTGTCTAGTCTTGTCTGTCTAGTCTTGTCTGTCTAGTCTTGTCTGTCTAGTCTTGTCTGTCTAGTCTTGTCTGTCTAGTCTTGTCTGTCTAGTCTTGTCTGTCTAGTCTTGTCTGTCTAGTCTTGTCTGTCTAGTCTTGTCTGTCTAGTCTTGTCTGTCTAGTCTTGTCTGTCTAGTCTTGTCTGTCTAGTCTTGCCTGTCTAGTCTTGCCTGTCTAGTCTTGTCTGTCTAGTCTTGTCTGTCTAGTCTTGTCTGTCTAGTCTTGTCTGTCTAGTCTTGTCTGTCTAGTCTTGTCTGTCTAGTCTTGTCTGTCTAGTCTTGTCTGTCTAGTCTTGTCTGTCTAGTCTTGTCTGTCTAGTCTTGTCTGTCTAGTCTTGTCTGTCTAGTCTTGTCTGTCTAGTCTTCTCTGTCTAGTCTTGTCTGTCTAGTCTTGTCTGTCTAGTCTTGTCTGTCTAGTCTTGTCTGTCTAGTCTTGTCTGTCTAGTCTTGTCTGTCTAGTCTTGTCTGTCTAGTCTTGTCTGTCTAGTCTTGTCTGTCTAGTCTTGTCTGTCTAGTCTTGTCTGTCTAGTCTTGTCTGTCTAGTCTTGTCTGTCTAGTCTTGTCTGTCTATTCTTGTCTGTCTAGTCTTGTCTGTCTAGTCTTGTCTGTCTAGTCTTGTCTGTCTAGTCTTGTCTGTCTAGTCTTGTCTGTCTAGTCTTGTCTGTCTAGTTTTGTCTGTCTAGTCTTGTCTGTCTAGTCTTGTCTGTCTAGTCTTGTCTGTCTAGTCTTGTCTGTCTAGTCTTGTCTGTCTAGTCTTGTCTGTCTAGTCTTGTCTGTCTAGTCTTGTCTGTCTAGTCTTGTCTGTCTAGTCTTGTCTGTCTAGTCTTGTCTGTCTAGTCTTGTCTGTCTAGTCTTGTCTGTCTAGTCTTGTCTGTCTAGTCTTGTCTGTCTAGTCTTGTCTGTCTAGTCTTGTCTGTCTAGTCTTGTCTGTCTAGTCTTGTCTGTCTAGTCTTGTCTGTCTAGTCTTGTCTGTCTAGTCTTGTCTGTCTAGTCTTGTCTGTCTAGTCTTGTCTGTCTAGTCTTGTCTGTCTAGCCTTGTCTGTCTAGTCTTGTCTGTCTAGTCTTGTCTGTCTAGTCTTGTCTGTCTAATCTTCTCTGTCTAGTCTTGTCTGTCTAGTCTTGTCTGTCTAGTCAAGATAAGATAAAATAATTTATTTCCATATTCAAGTTGTACAACAAATGGAAATGTGTCAAGATAAAACATGAATAACTATTACAAAACTGAAGTTTCACTTTCAACTGAAATAATCTGATAATGCATAAGGTTCTAAGTCCCTTAAATAATTGAACACTTGTTTTTTAAATGTTTTAAAGTTTTTGATATCCTTAAATTTTTTTGGCAAGTGATTATATACTCTGATGCAGCTGTAGTAGGGTCCTCTTTCGGACATTGTTAATTTGTGTATTGGCGGCATATATTCAAAATTCTTCCTCCTAGTTTCCACATTGTGGTTGTTTTTGCTGCTTCTGAAGAGTGTTTTGTGTTTGAAGATAAAATTCAGAGCTTCATAGATATATTGGCCATACACGGTTAATATATTTGCTTATTGAAATTTTCCTCGGCAGGATTGTCTGTAGTCTAAATTTAGCATAATACGTACAGCCTGTTTTTGTATAATGAAGACATTATTGATGTTTTTTCCAGTCCCCCAGAAGATTATACCAAATCGCATGTGAGATTGAAAATTCGAATAGTATACCATTTTTATCACCTTTGGACATAGAACTCTTTGTAAGATCCTTAAAGAATACACTGATTTATTTAACTGGCTGATTAATGAGTCTATGTGTGTTTCCCATTTTAAGTTTTCATCGATGTGTATCCCAAGGAGCTTAACACAGTATTTTAGATCTACTTTATCACTACCTAGTTCTATTTGTGTTGGGTAGTTTAAAGGGATCTATTTGTCTTAAAGATGATTACATTCGTCTTTCGCTCATTTATTGTTAGTTTGTTCTTTTTGAACCAATGTTTTAATAAGTTCAACGCATTGTTTGTATTAAGACTAACCTCTTCCAAATTTTTATTTGCTATGAGTAGCGTCGTGTCATCTGCATAGTTTAGAATGTCAAAGTGCGTCTGACTTAAAACTAATGGTAAATCATTTAGGTATATTGTAAACAATAATGGACCTAAAATACTGCCTTGCGGTATTCCTGTTGTTATGCTTGTGACATTCGATTTCAAGTGACCACAGTCTGCAATTACTTTAGTTTGTTGGGTTCTATCCGTTAAGTAAGATCTAAACCAGGCGAGAACTGTACCTCTAATCCCATACTTCTCTAGTTTTTGTAGTAAGATGTCGTGGTCTACTGTGTCATAGGCCTTTGAAAGGTCAATTAGAATACCACAGGGGATTTCATGATTTTCTAGCTGTTCTAAGATTTTGTTGATGAAATAAAAACAAGCTGTCTCTATATTACGTCCTTCAATATATCCGTGTTGAGAATCATTCAACAATTTATGCTTTCTTAAAAAATCCATAGTCCTATTAGCTGCTATTTTCTCAAATATTTTTGAAAACGATGATAGCAAACTAATGGGTCTATAGTTCTCTATTAGTGTTCTATTTCCTTTCTTAAAGACTGGTGTTATTATAGAGTGTTTCAGCTTGTTTGGAAAAACTCCATATTTTATTGAATTATTTATTATGTATTCTAGTGGTTCTATAATTCCCCATATAACATTTTTTATGACGCTTATTGAAATTTCGTCATGACCAGAACTTTTTTTGTTATTGAGATTCATAATTATCTCCACAATTTCCTCCTGTGATGTTGGCTTAAAATATAGAGAATTGCTTACTGGATTGATTGTGTCTGAGTATTCTGCTTGGTCTATCTGTTTTGACAACTGTCTAGGATTGTTTGTATAAAAGTTATTGAAATTATTAGCAATTGTGGAAACATTCGCTAGATCTGTATTAAAAGATATGCTGTTTGGTCTCTTGTTTGTTGCTACAATTTGATTGACGACATTCCAAGTTGATCTCATTATATTTTCTGAATATTTAATTTGGTTTTCTAAATTATTTTTTTTAGATCTTCTTAGTGTCTGATCATATTCACGTTTGGTCTTATTGAATTGTTTCCTACTGTTTTCGTCAAAATGAGATAATATCTGTAGAATTTCTAATTTGTTTCTTATGGTTGTTATTTCTGGATCCGCGTATCTGGGATTGTTTCTTGATAATCTATTTTTTAATGTAGTTGGATAACTACTATTAAAAAATACTAAGAATTTCTCCATGAAACATTCCCACTGATTATTTATGTCATTTACTTTTTTTGTGTATACTTCTAGCCATGTTTCTTCAGAAATTAGTTTTTGGAAATTTATTGTGTTTTCATTAGATAAATGCCTAAATCTAAATTTAGTCGCCGTTTTCTTGTCGTCAATAAGGCTAATTATTTGAGCTCTATGATCAGACACATAATATTCTTTTGTTTCTGCCGTGTAGCTAATTCCAGATTGTAATACAATGTTATCAATGCAAGAAGATGACTGAGGGCGGCTCGGTTCTATAAATGCCATTATTAAATTAAATGAATGAAATAAGGATTTTAGTTGTCTACTTTCATTATTTATTTTCAACATGTCTACATTGTAGTCACCCGCTATGATACATTGTTTATTTTGTTTGTGTAACTCAATCAGTAGTCGGTGTAATTTTTGTATGAACTCTTTAAAACTGGTCAATGGGGCTCTATATAGTGCAACAACTATTGTAGACATTTTGTTTATAACTATGTTTTTGTATGAACTCTTTAAAACTGGTCAATGGGGCTCTATATAGTGCAACAACTATTGTAGACATTTTGTTTATAACTTTGTTTATCAATGTCAGGCCTTGGTATGCATTTCACTTCGTCTTTGCAGAAGATAGCCACTCCTCCATGTTGTCCTGACTTGCGACAATAGGACGCTTCTAGTTGAAAATTTGAAATTTGGAAAATTTTGATTTGTTGACGATTTTTCCAATGTTCTGTTATAATTAACAACTTACAGTTTATATTTTCCTGTAGCATATATTCAAGTTTCTCAATTAAGTTTCCAATCGATTGTGTGTTTTGATTGATGATTTTAAAAATCTTGGCATTTTCTGGAAAGTTTATTCTTGTTGCCTGTGATTGGGAAGTTTTTGAAAATTTGAGTAGTCTTGTCTGTCTAGTCTTGTCTGTCTAGTCTTGTCTGTCTAGTCTTGTCTGTCTAGTCTTGTCTGTCTAGTCTTGTCTGTCTAGTCTTGTCTGTCTAGTCTTGTCTGTCTAGTCTTGTCTGTCTAGTCTTGTCTGTCTAGTCTTGTCTGTCTAGTCTTGTCTGTCTAGTCTTGTCTGTCTAGTCTTGTCTGTCTAGTCTTGTCTGTCTAGTCTTGTCTGTCTAGTCTTGTCTGTCTAGTCTTGTCTGTCTAGTCTTGTCTGTCTAGTCTTGTCTGTCTAGTCTTATCTGTCTAGTCTTGTCTGTCTAGTCTTGTCTGTCTAGTCTTGTCTGTCTAGTCTTGTCTGTCTAGTCTTGTCTGTCTAGTCTTGTCTGTCTAGTCTTGTCTGTCTAGTCTTGTCTGTCTAGTCTTGTCTGTCTAGTCTTGTCTGTCTAGTCTTGTCTGTCTAGTCTTGTCTGTCT